>JAVJIF010034196.1:0-106676 GCA_038442645.1 Agave tequilana | reverse complement strand
CTACCTCAGATGGAGTTTATTAAGCTTATGTGTTGTTGTGGAAGTTGGTGTGTAAACTTAGAAAGATTGTAACAGCCTTGATCACTTACACACAAAATATACCTTCCAAGTCGACTTACCCTATTGATATAGTCGACTACCCAATGTAGTCGACTTGATATATAGCCCTAGTCGACTAGTCCACTTAGAACAAAAACTCTCACTCTCTGTTTGGACTCTGTAAGCCAAATTAGTCGACTGACTTTCTTACCTAGTCGACTAACAGATACTCTAGTCGACTAACCCTATTCCAAGTCGACTAATCTTGACACAAAAAATATCAACTCTCTGTTTCTTTTCTGAAAACAAATTAGTCGACTACCCTTTTATCCAGTCGACTAATCCAGTATTTAAGTCGACTACAAGTTAGTTACAGTCGACTAATTTCAGTTATCCAGAAACTTTTGTTTCCAACAGACACTTCCCTAGTCGACTAACAATCTTACTAGTCGACTAATAAGTGAACTTTTGCCTAGCCTAGTCGACTAATCCAATATCATAGTCGACTATAAGCAGTTTCTGACTGTTGGACAGTTTCTCTTATCTGATCATTTGGCAACGTTTTCAAATGTTCAAATTGTCTGAATTGATGCCATAACTCCCTAACTGACCCTAGTCTACATCTATATAGAGAAGTTATTTCCTAAGGCCATTCACTAATTCTTTCAATCAGATTCCAAAGCCAAAATTTCCAGAATCTGAAAACTGAAATTTGCAACTTCTTTCTTCACCAAAAGCTATTTCCTCTTGTGAAGAATTCTGAAGTTAAACCTTCCTATACAGAACCTTGTCCACTACAGATCCTTATCAAGGCTATAGGAAGTTATTGTATTCATTTCAAAGAAAGTTGTACAAGGAGTCTTCTTGGGTGTAGAAGATTGTACAAGGGTGTTCCTCTTGGTGGAAGAGAAGTTGTGCACGTTGGCAAAGGGTGTTTGTCAAGTGGTGCACAAGGCACTTGTTGTAGGGTGTACACAAGGAAAGTAAAGGAAAATCTCAAGCGTTTTGCTTGGGGACTGGTATGTAGGTCACAAGGACCGAACCAGGATAACTCTCCGCTGTTTGCGTTTGTTTTTCTGTGCTTAAGCTCTTGTGATTATTTAATTTCTGCAAGTGATTTGTTTAAAGTTTAAATAACACTATTCACACCCCCTCTAGGTGTTTTTGCTGTTATATAGATCCTACATTTGGGTATCAGAGCAGGTTTCAAGGCAAACAACCATACAAGGATGGCAACGGATTTCCAATCATCCCAATTAAAGAAGGGCATTCTTACACAACGTTCCACCGCTCTTTGACGGAACCAACTACAATTACTGGAAGTGTAGAATGAAGATCTACTTGCAGTCGCTCAAACTACGATCTTTGGAACATCGTAGAAGCCGAGTACACCAAGCCTACAACCAACTATGACGCTTGGAGTGAAGAACAAAAGAAGAATGCAAATCTGGATGCCAAGGCGATGAACGCTTCTTTTGTGCCTTAACCAAAGAGGATTCAACCGTGTGTCTACATCAACCTCTGCACATCAAATATGGCATACACTCGAGGTAACACACGAAGGTACTACAAGGTTAAAGAATCTAAAATTTCAGTCTTGTCCACAGATTTGAATTGTTCAAGATGAAGGAGAACGAACCATATCCGAAATGGTTACAAGGTTCACCGACATCACCAACACTCTTGCATCCCTTGGAAAGGACTACACTCAAGTTGAACGAGTCCGTAAGATCCTTCGAGCACTCACACCGGAATGGAGAAGAAGACAACCGCCATTGAAGAGGCAAACGATCTCCACCATGACATTAGAAAACCTAGTCGGTAATCTAATGGCATATGAAGTGCAAATAGAAGAAAGAAAGAAGGACGAACAACAACATCAATCCAAGAAGAAAGTTCTTGCCTTCCATGCATCTTCAGATACGGACAATTCGGATGAAGATGAAGAAGAAATGGCCATGCTTTCAAAGAAGTTCAAAAGATTCTTAAACAAGGTAAGTATAATAAGAATAAAGATACTAATGAAATTCAACTTGTTTAAGTTAACAAACCAGGCCATATGAAGAAGGATTGTCCATTGATGAATCAAAAGGACACTTCAAGACTTTCAACAAGTTCAACAAGTTCAACAAGATAAGAAGGCTTTCAAGCAACATGGGATGATAGCGACTCATCTTCCTCTGAGGACGAAGAAGAAGCAAAGGAAACCGCCAATATTTGCTTCATGGCCCAAGAAGATGAGGTACAAGATTATGATGCTTTATTAGAAGCCTTTAATGAACTTATAGTAATTCAAAACTGAAAAGATTAGAAATAAAGTTTCTAATAAAGGAAAATGAAAACTATTATGATAATTCATTCTTGTTTCTCAAACATCATCTTTTAGTTCTCAAAAAGAAGGAATTGAAAAAGTTATTGTATCTTTCAAAAGAGACAATGAAGTTTTCTAAAAGAGAATGCTTTACTTAAAAAGGAAACTTTCTCTTTAAGTTCTAGAATTAATGTTTTAGATAAAGATATGATAAGTTTCAAAATTAAGTATGAAGATTTTGAAAATGTAAATAAATTAATAAAGGAAAAGAAAGTTTAAATATGTTATTCTTTCTCAAAGATGTCTAACAAACCATTTGGGCTTGTTTTTCAAAAGATAACATGTATAAGCCTACTCATGTTGGTATTGGTTTTTCAAAGACTAATTTTGTAAAATCTACACATGTTCATAATCCATACAATTCTTTTGTAAAAAGAAATTATATTTCAAAAAGAAGTAGATGCAAATATATATGGGTTCCTAAGAATCTAAATAATATTGATAAGAATATTTATGTTGCATCTTTTATACATGATGTGTGTAATTCTAAGAATTATGTTTATACTAACAATGGAAACCAAATTCCAATTGGATTTGGGTTCCTAAGGCTAACCTTTTCGGACCCTATGATGATGGGTACCATATTTATTGTTTTATTTATAGGTACCTAACAAAGAAAAGTGGATACTTGAAGTGGGTGTTCCAAACACATGACCGGACATATAACTATTGTCTTCCGTACAAATCAAAAAAGGAGGTACAGTGATCTTTGGAGACAATAACAAAGGAAAAGTTATTGGAACCGCATTGTTGGTAATCTTTCAAAACCTCTTATTGAAAATGTCCTTTTGGTAAGTGGTTTAAAACACAATCTATTAGTATTAGTCAATTATGTGATAAGGGTTATAAAATTGTGTTTGAAAAAGATGTTTGTCTTATTTATGATGCTACTATGAAAGATATTTTGTTTAAAGGTTTTCGAAACAATAACATATATGAATTGTCAATAGCATGCATGTCTTCAAATGAAAATTTATGTCTAATTGCTTCAAATAATGATTATTTTTTAGGCATAAAAGATTTGGTCATTTGAATATGAAAACTATTTCTAAGATTTCAAAAATTTAACTTAGTTAAAGGTCTTCCAAAAATTGCTTTCAAAAAGGACTATTTTTGTGATTCTTGTCAATTAGGAAAACAAGTTAAATCTTCTTTTAAATCAAAAGATTTGGTTTCTACAAAAAGACCTTTAGAATTATTGCATTTGGATTTATTTGGTCCTACTCGTGTTTCTTCATTAAATAAGAGTAGATATGTTTTTGTCATTGTAGATGATTACTCACGTTTTACATGGGTGATTTTTCTGAAAAATAAAAATGACACTTTTGATGAATTTGTAAGTTTTTGTAAAAGAATTCAAAATCAAAAGTCTCTAAACATAGTCACTATCGTAGTGATCATGGAGGAGAATTTGAGAATGAATCTTTTTCAAATTTCTGTAATAAGTATGGTATTACACATAATTTTGCATTTCCTAGAGCATCTCCTCAAAATGGTGTTGTAGAGAAAGAATAGACTTTGCAAGATGTGCTAGAAAAATATGCTATGGATAGTAACTTACCAAATACTTTTGGGCTGAAGCCACTGCTACTGCTTGTTATGTTTTAAATCGAGTACTTATTCGACCATTTTTAAATAAAACCTCTTATGAATTGTTTCATGATCGGATTCCAAAAGTTTCATATTTTAAGATTTTTGGTTGTAAAATGCTTTATTTTAAATACAAAAGATGCTTTAGATAAATTTGATGCTAGATCCAATGAAGGTATTTTTGTTGGCTATTCTACTCATAGTAAAGCATATAGAATTTAATAAAAAATCATTTACTATTGAAGAATCTTTACATGTTAAATTTGATGAATCCTGACTAAACTTGTTTCTAATGATTCTCCACATGATGATGATCATATTATAGTTTCTCCTAATGAAAATATTGTTATATCTTCTGTTGATACTAACTTGTCTAAGGATGAAGAGATTCCTACCGAGTTACCGAAAAACCTATGTTGAAGTAAGGAATCATCCACAAGATTTGATAATTGGAGATATAAATCAAGGCGTTCAAACGAGATCCAAGTTGAACTACATGACACAAATTGCCTTCATTTCACTCATTGAACCGAAGAATATCAACGAAGCATGTGCGGATGATTATGGACAATTGCCATGCAGGAAGAGTTGAACCAATTGTAAGAAATGATGTGTGGGATCTTGTGCAACGTCCTACTGATCATCCCGTCATCGGTACAAGATGGGTCTTCAAGAACAAACTCAATGAATCTGGTGAAGTCATTAAGAACAAGGCAAGGTTAGTAGCACAAGGGTACAATCAAGAAGAAGGTATGATTTCGATGAACTTATGCTCCAGTGCAAGACTTGAATCAATTCGCATATTACTTGCTTTTTCATGTTTTATGAATTCAAATTATATCAAATGGATGTTAAAAGTGCCTTTTAAATGGAATAATTAAACAAACTGTTTATGTTGAACAACACCAGGTTTGAATATGAAAAAATTTCCAAACCATGTTTTCAAACTTAAAAAGCTTTATATGGTTTAAAGCAAGCACTCGTGGCTTGGTATGATAGATTAAAGAGTTTTCTTTTAAATTCTGATTTTAAAATGGGAAGTGCAGATACAACTCTTTTTATCAAACATGTTCATAAAGATATCTTAATAATTCAGATTTATGTTGATGAATATATTTGGTTCTACTAATGATGATCTTTGTCAAGAATTTTCTAAGGACTATGCAGAATGAATTTGAGATGAGTCACATGGGCGAACTCACTACTTCCTCGGTCTTCAAATCAAACAAATGAAGGATGGAATCTTCATCTCCCAATGCATATACGCTAAGGAACTTCTAAAGCGATTTGGTATGGAAAATTCTGGTCACAAGAATACTCCCATGAGTACAACTACCTTTTTGGACAAGATGAAAGTGTAAGAATGTCGATCAAAACTCTATAGAGGTATGATTGGCTCTCTACTTTATATTACTTCTAGTAGACCTGATAATGTTTAGCGTATGCTTATGTGCTAGATATCAGTCAAATCCTAAGGAATCACATATTAAAGCCGTGAAAAGGATCTTTAGATATTTAAATAACACAGTCAACTATGTTTATTTTATCCAAAGTCATGCACATTTGATTTATATCTTATAGTGATGCTGATTTTGCTGGTTGTAAATCTGACCGGAAGAGTACTAGTGGTACTTGTCACTTTTTGGGACATTCACTAGTATCTTGGTTCAGTAAAAAGCAAAATTTCGTTATTATCAACAACTGAGGCAGAATATATTGCTGCTAGTGTTGCATGTGCCCAAATTATATGGATGAAACAAACCTTACTTGATATGGCATGACTCTCACAAATTCACCTATTATGTGTGATAATACAAGTGCTATTAATCTATCTAAAAATTCAGTTCACCATTCACGTACCAAACATATTGATATTAGACATCATTTTTTACGTGATCATGCTTTAAAAGGTGATTTCTTTTAAATTTCATTTCTATCAATGATAATCAAGTTGCTGATATATACTAAACCACTGAAAGAAGATATCTTTATAAAATTAGAAGAGATCTTGGTATTTGTAATTTTTCAGATTTTTAAACAATTTTTTTCTAAGGCAGTATTTTTATGCAAGTTAGTCGACTTATAACTCTTATTAGTCGACTTATAAAAGTCTTAGTCGACTTGAAAAATTTCCTAGTCGACTCCTGTGAGAAACAGAAACTTCAATTTCTGATTTGTCCAGAATTAGTCGACTATAGAAAATTTACAGTCGCCTAGTCCTATTATTAGTCGACTAGTCTTGTCCTGTAAGTCGACTAATACTGTGAATTTCTGTTTTTTTGTTTTCGGATTTCTGTTTCAAACCCGACCCAATAACTTAGTTAAGGATCCGATATCACTTATTTTTAATCCTATCCATTGATTTATATCCAGGATACATCTTAACCATTCATTCTTTCCTTATCTCACCAAACCCTAGAAATTTTTCCTCTCATTCTCTCCTTCCAGCCGAGCTCATCGTCGACCTAGGAGAAAACCTAGGGCACCCGGGTTCTGCGACTTCTTCCAGCGAATTTCTTCCAAATTCCTCACTGTTCTTCATTTCAGGGTATAAAACTTTCCAATTTCAGTTCATTACTTCATTATCTGCTGTCTCTTTGAGTTAATTTCGTTTTCATCATGTCTCGTTCCAAGAAAACAAAATTCACTCCTGGTTCATCCTCTTCAACCACTGTTGATTTTAGGACTTTTCTGAAAAATCCACATCTAGAGGCTGATTATCTTCGTCTGTCTCAATTAGATATCATACCAGGAAGGTTCATCAAATATGATGATTTTTATGATTATGATATCATGGATTATCTTAGAAATTGTGGTTTATATAACATGTTCTCCTCTGAAGTTAAGGATGCTTATTATCCTTTTCTAATCTATCTATCTACACCAACTTAACTTTGAAGATAATGAAAATAAAACCTATCTTGCATCCTATGTTAAAGGTGTTCATATTAAGCTTTCTATCAAGAATATTGGCCGTATTATCTATTCCATATTCTGGCCTCACTCTTGATGAGATTGTGATGGATGATGAAGATGTTTTAGATCTTATCTTTCTACCAGGACAACATCTACCCATGTCAACAATAAGCTTAAGCCAATTCCCCGTCTATTGGTCGAATCCTTTCCTATAACATCTGCCCTAAGACTGGTAGTTATAATTACTACTCAAGGGAATTATCGTCCTGTTCTATGCTATTATGGCTGGACATGACGTTAATTGGGCTAAATCATATTTGACACCATGGTCAGTTTCATTCTTCTCACCTACCATTTGGCGCCTTTCTCACTCCAATCTTTCGGAAGTATCATGTTGATCTGCTTCTGAAGAGACTGTTGTCAAGAGTTTTGAGTTCTTTGATCGTGCTGCCATTAATAGGATGAAGCTACCTGAGTTTCCTTCTCATGAACCCCAACAACCACTTCTAATCCACCAAGTCCTCCACATGGTCCATCTACATCTTCACAACCCGATCCTCCTCCAACTCAACCAAATCCATATGCCGATGCTTTCTATAATCCATGTCCGCCCAGATAGTATCCCTTCAATCTCAAACAAAAATTTGTTGGATTCTCACTCTCGCTTCTTGAGAATCAATCTATGATGATGACTAGGCTGCAATCCATTGAGTCTACTCAATCAGCCATAATCAGTCTTCTCAAGATCCATCACCCGCCACCTCCTCCCGGATCCGAAGATTGAAGCTATTGGCGTTGGAGTGTCTTTTTATGCTATTTGCTTTTGAAGAACTATTATGTATTTTCTGTTTTTAAAGACTATGTCAGTTTATGTTTCAGACCTCTGTATCTTCTCTTTTGGTAATGACAAAGGGGGAGACATGTTGTTATGTAACTCTGTTATGTTATCGTGATATGTGTATTGTGTATCTGTGTTATCGTGATATCTGTCTTTGTGTATTATGTGTATCTGTGTGTATTCTGAAAATTCTGCATGTTGTGCAAATTTGACATATATATGTTATGAATACTAACATATAACCATGCAGGTGCAATCTAACATTTTCTGCAGGGACAAAATATTTTTTTATAACTTAGTTACTGCAGGGGAGTTTTGTTTCAGGGGGAGCCATCATAGACATATGTTGTCATCATCAAAAGGGGGAGAATGTTGGAACCTGACAAGTTCAAGATATTGAAGCCTCTCCAATTACTAGATTTTGATGATGGACGAACACGACTACTACATGATGATTGCTCTACCTCAGATGGAGTTTATTAAGCTTATGGGTGTTGTGGAAGTTGGTGTGTAAACTTAGAAAAGATTGTAACAGCCTTGATCACTTACACACAAAATATACCTTCCCAGTCGACTTACCCTATTGATATAGTCGACTACCCCAATGTAGTCGACTTGATATATAGCCCTAGTCGACTAGTCCACTTAGAACAAAACTCTCAACTCTCTGTTTGGACTCTGTAAGCCAAATTAGTCGACTTGACTTTCTTACCTAGTCGACTAACAGATACTCTAGTCGACTAACCCTATTTCCAAGTCGACTAATCTTTGACACAAAAAATATCCAACTCTCTGTTTCTTTTCTGAAACAAAATTAGTCGACTACCCTTTTATCCAGTCGACTAATCCAGTATTTAAGTCGACTACAAGTTAGTTACAGTCGATAATTTCAGTTATCCAGAAACTTTTGTTTCCAACAGACACTTCCCTAGTCGACTAACAATCTTACCTAGTCGACTAATAAGTGAACTTTTGTCTAGCCTAGTCGACTAATCCAATATCCTAGTCGACTATAAGCAGTTCTGACTGTTGGACAGTTTCTCTTATCTGATTCATTTGGCAACGTTTTCAAATGTTCAAATTGTCTGAATTGATGCCATAACTTCCCTAACTGACCCTAGTCTACATCTATATATAGAGAAGTTATTCCTAAGGCCATTCACTAATTCTTCAATCAGATTTCCAAAGCCAAAATTTCCAGAATCCTGAAAACTGAAATTTGCAACTTCTTTCTTCACCAAAGCCATTTCCTCTTGTGAAGAATTCTGAAGTTAAACCCTTCCTATACAGAACCTTGTCCACTACAGATCCTTATCAAGGCTATAGAAGTTATTGTATTCATTTCAAAGAAAGTTGTACAAGGAGTCTTCTTGGGTGTAGAAGATTGTATAAGGCGTGTTCTCTTGGTGGAAGAGAAGTGTGCACGTTGGCAAAGGGTGTTTGTCAAGTGGTGCACAAGGCACTTGTTGTAGGGTGTACACAAGGAAAGTAAAGGAAAATCTCAAGCGTTTTGCTTGGGGACTGGATGTAGGTCACAAGGACCGAACCAGGATAACTCTCCGCTGTTTGCGTTTGTTTTTCTGTGCTTAATCTCTTGTGATTATTTAATTTCTGCAAGTGATTGTTTAAAGTTTAAATAACACTATTCACCCCCCTCTAGTGTTGTTTTGCTTGTTATATAGATCCTACAGTTGTGCAACATAAGCAAATGCATGGTTATGATGTGCATGAATGTGTGGAGTTTGTTTCTTTGAAACATTGACTCCAACCTAGAATGATTAAAAGCACAAGAGTTCAAAGTTGAACTCAACCATCCATTTTATTTTTCAAATTCTTAATCTCATTAGTTGTGGCATGTAAAGCATGGTGAGATAAAGAATTATTTTTCTTTTCTTTGAAAAACATTATCCTTTTCTTTTTCAACAAATTTTCTTTTTAAGATTTATTTTCTTGTAAGATACTTTCTTTTTGTTGTTCCACCATAGCAATATCATTTTTTAAAATATTGTTCCCTTCACAAAGATCATTCAATTTTGAAAGTAAGGAAACATTTTCATTTTTTAAATTTTATTTTCCTTTCTAAACATGCAAGTTTATTTCTAAAAGAATCATTTTCTACATGCATGCAATCAAATTTCTTTTTCAAACTTTTGTTATCTTTTCTAAGCATGCAATGTTATCTCTAAATGAGTCATGTTCTTTATGCATGCAAGCAATGTCCTTTTTCAAATTTTTATTTTCTTTCTTAATTATGTCATATCTCTCAAGCAATAATTGACAAAATGTAGAGAGCTCATCATATGACATACTTGTAAGATCACCTAGAGGGGGGGTGAATAGGTGATGACTAATCTAATGGTCTCTTATGAACAATAATGTGGAATTAAAACTAAGATGACCAAATAAAACTTCTTTTAATTAAACACTTATGTATAACACAAGAGTGTTGCCGAATTCCCCTTGCGAGGCTCTGGACAAGCTCCTCTAGATTCCCCTTGAATGGGTGAGGTGCCGCGTTGGCTCTCTTGGTTGAATACTAGTGTTAACAACAATCCCAAGCAAGTATAGCAATTATGAGCACAAGGGTATATCATGCATATAAGAGATAAAGACTATAAAGTAATGCAAGATATAAAAGACAAAGAGAGAAGGAGAGATAGAGTGAGCAATCGCAAACACAAAGGGTTTGTTTCGAGGTTCGAGCACACTTGCTCTACATCCCGCCTTCGACACACGAAGGATTTCCACTATGCACGATCCAACCGGATCTCTCCTTGGTGCCGCAACACCTACAATCCCTCGACTCTCTAGTCCCTTACACACCACAAGCCCACCGGCTCGTCGAGGCCGCACCTCTAGCTACAAGAGTTCGCACCCGAACCCTTAAACAACCACGAGCACACTTGCCCATCTCCTCAAAAGAACAAAGATGAAAACTTTTGTGATCTACAACACTTTGATCACCAATTACAAACTCTCACAACACAATCCTATGGATAATAGACAACGGATAGCTCAAGTGATTGTGGAAAGTAAGGAAAAGAATTATGGTGAAAAACACAAGAAATCACTTTTACACTCTCTTGATGAATCTTCCCTTTTGATTGGAAGTATTTGCACACAAATTTTGTGGAGAAAACTTTCTGAAAGGAATGGGAAAATCTGGACAAAAGCTCTCCTAAAATCTTGGCTTCAAACAATGACAAAACCCTTTTATAGAGGCCAGAAAAATCTGACCGTTGGGCTCTGTCAGAGCTCGGTCGACCGGTCCGGTCGACCGGCAATGGTCAAAATCCGACCGTTGCAGCCTCCGGTCGACCGACCCGGTCGACCGAGCAACTGGAGAAGAGAGTAAACTCTCTGTCGGTCGACCGGCCCGGTCGACCGAGATTTCCTGAGAGCAAAGCTCTCTGAAGCGGTCGATCGGTCCGGTCGACCGTTCTCCAGTGCCACAGGCGTGCACGTCTGTGCACGTCCGGTCGACCGACCGGTCGACGGCCACTGTCAGTTCTGAAAAATCAGAACTGCCAGAACCTGAAAATTTTGGGATAAAGATTGGTCTTTTTGGCTTAATAAAAATCCCATAAATACTTAGAAATTCTACAAAAAATAGTTTTATGATATAGAAACATGCTTGCACAAAATCAAGGCATGTTATTAAAGATTTGACTATTTTTTGTAACTTGAAATATTGGCTCATAATAAAACTGTTTTTCTAAAACAACATGTTTTTCCAAATTTTCATCAAATACAAAAACAAGATATACTTTAAAGCATAGTGTGTATGGATATGATCCACTACACAATCAAGATGAAATATCTAGTTTTTGACATAAAGCACTAAACTTGGTTTTGGTGAAAGATGTAAACATGAATATCAAAAAACCAAGACATATATTTGTCATAAGGAAAAATCTTTTTACCAAAATGAAAGAGTCTTTTCTAACTAAAAATTCTTTTATGAAAAGACAATTAAATCTCAAGAGTGTGTGTGTGATATGATTTGAGCAATCCACCAATCTATTCTATCCTTTACATTTTTATCTAAAACAAAAACAAAATCTTATACCTAGACACAAGTCTTCATCTTCTTGAAGTCTTCACTTGAAGGCTTCTCATCTTCTTGACTTGGTCCAAATACAATCCACGAGCTCATCTCTAGATGTGTTCTTGATGCATAGGCTCGTGAATCAACGGTGCTAGCTTCCAACTTATCTTTAAATCCTTTGTTGAAGCTCCACACCTACTAAGATCTTGATAATGAATCTGTCACTAATTAAAACAAGATCATTAGCAAATATAACTACATGAGTTGATCATCATCAAAACTAGAGTGATAGGCCTTTGGGCCAACAATCTCCCCCTTTTTGATGATGACAAAACTCATGAAGTTATATATGCATGGATTAAAGTAAAGCTTCAAAGAAGCTCCCCCTTAACTCATGCATATCAAATAAATGATAAAGATATGACAATGAAGCACGTGAATATGTATGCAAGTATGGAGATAAAACATGCAACAAGCATAAATCAAAATCTTTTTCTCCTATTTTCAATACAATATATATATATGCATAAATACAAATCTTATACAACCTTAAGTAAGGAAGACAAATACTTCTCCCCCTTAAGTAAGGAAATCATGCATATATCACAAATACATCACAAATACTTCTCCCCCTTTTTGTCAATCATCAACAAAGGGTTCAAAGTAAAAGCAAATCAAAACAAATTTTTCTCCCCTTTTTTTTTTTTTCAAAACAAAAGAATCAAGAAGGGTAATACAAAGTAATCGATAAAGATTTATATGCCATATAAATTCATAAAGAGGAAGACGTTAAGTTAGCTTCCCTACAATGTGCATTGCATGCATGAAAGAGGGATGTGAAGCCCTAATTCACACAACACAACTATGTAATGCATAGAAGGAGATGTGAAGCTCCCCTACACACGTATATCATATAAAGAAGAGATGTTAAGCTCCTCAATTTATAATATACTCAACATGAATCTATATGTAAGAGAGATGTTAAGCTCTCCTTGCATATAGGAAATACAAAACAAAACATTTTAATTTTTTTTTTTATCAAAACAAAATTTTGAACTTTTCCCAATAAAACAAATTTTTGAACCAATCATAATTTGTAATTTTGATACCAATAGAAAATAGCACTTGAAGATGTGTGATATCAAGTTATCATTGCAAAATCTTTTAATGTTTCAAACATATTGATATCAATTGTAATCATATAACAAATTTGAAGTTGAAGCATATTGATACCAAATGAAAGATCTAAAATAAAATCTTTTTATTTTTCATAAGCTTATGCATAGTTAATATAAGGTGTTAACTTAACTTAGCATAAACTTTTTGTGCTTTTAAGAATGTAAATCAATTGTAAAGTAAGCACATGAAAATCATATATATGTATGTGAATAGATAAGACCAATTGAAAATTAGGGCATACATATATAGGAACCAAAATGTGAGTAATATACCAATTGTAAGATTAACATTGTAAGTCATGTATATACACATAACCAAAATTGGAGGTTTTAAAAATAGTTATGTCTAAACACTACCAAATTGAAGAATAAATAACTAGTTATAAATAATTTTTGAAAAACTAGTTAAAGATCCTTCACAAGCATGAAATCATATGTTATTCATGAATTATACTAAATACATACAAGTTTAAGCACTCATAGTCCATAAAGCTCAAAAATTATCTTTTATCATAAAAGATGAGTGTTCAAAGGTTATGTAAATGGTATTTTCATGAAAATAGAAAGTGAAGCATGAATCTCATGAAATCTTATTTTTCATCTTAAAACAAATCATATATTTTTCATAAAGTATTTTGTATTTAGCAATGCTTTATGAAAATAGTCATTCAAGCTCAAAAAGATCATAAATCACATTGTTTTACACATGTTTTAATCTTTAATACAAATCAAAAACATGAAAAATCATCAATTTTTTTTTATTATTTATTTAAAATACTAATCTTCATGGTATATGTATGATTTATCCAATTCTAACAATATGCATACATACCAAATATGAAAAGAGTCCAATATATATTGCATGAAGGCAAATGACTCAAGGGTATACATGTATATTTATTAGATTTGAATTAAACACACATATACATGAAGTAAGATCAAAGATAGGCATAACAGGTATAAATGACGGAATCATCAAAACTAGCCTATACACATGCATATAGTGAATACAAATGAGCATGAAGTTCAAATATATATAAGTCAATTGTAGTTCACTATTCATATATGTATAATACAAGTTTTGACACATTCTACATTTAAGCATGTAAATACCACATGAAGCACATAAAATCTTAAAACATGAACATGCTATGAATGATATTATGAAATAAAAAGCATGTACATAAATAAAATAGAAGTTTAGAAATTGTTACTAACTCCAAAACTCCAAGCATGGTGGTTGACCCACCAAAATTTCTTGATAGCGGTGCTCCAAGTATGTGTCATTTTAGTTCAAATGCACCCACCATCAAGGCACCAAATCTCTCACGTTTTGTGAGAGCCCTCACCTACATCAAAATCAAAGGGTGGGGGTTTTGGTACCCATATTTTCTTGGGTCCTATGGGGTTAGTCTTGTAAGGAACCCAAGCATTTTTATTTTTATCAAAAATAAGAACATTTAACCTTTCATAACAAAATTTTCTTAGATGGCCTTTGCGACCACAATGTGTACAGTGTACACCTTAGCATACTTATGAGTGGGAGTGTGAGCATGATGTGCATCATAAGCATGTGCATGATGTGAATGTGCATGAGTATGAGGAACTTGTTTCTTTTGAAACAAGGATTCCAATCTAGTATGATTGAATGCACATGAGCTCAAATTAGAGCTCAAATTATCAATTTTATTTTTCAAATTTTTAATCTCATTTTAATCAATGTGAGCATGAGAAGCATGATGAGATATAGAATCACTTTTCTTTTTCTTTTGTGAAACAAAATCTTTTTCTTTTTCACAAATTTTTCTTTTCAAAGATTTATTTTCTTGAAAAACATCTTCCTTTTGTTTTTCCACCAAATCAATCTTATTTTCAAATCATATTTCCTTCACATAAAAACATTCAATTTAGACATTAAGGAAATATTCTCATTTTTCAAATCATCATTTTCTTTTTCTAAGCATGCCATTTTATTTTCTAAAAAATCTTTATCATTAAGCATGGCATCAAAATTCTTTTTCAAAATTTATTATCTTTTTCTAACATGCAATGTTACCTCTAAAAGAGTCATGTTCTACATGCATGCAATCAAGTTCTTTTTTCAAATTTTATTTTTCTTTTTTAATCATGTCATATTTCTCAAGCAATAATTGACAAAATGTAGTAAGCTCTTCATATGACATGTTAACATCTTCATCCTCGGATTCGGTAGTTACCTCAAGGGGTTATCCCCTTGGACCATGTAGCACTTGTTGGAGTGTCTCTTCCAACATCCGAATCGCTCCCGGCATAATATAGATCCTTTTCGCCAAGAGGAGGTGATGATGTTCCAAGCTACAAAGCCAATTCAATGTTAGAACCCTAGATAAATAATCATCATTTAGGGTACATTTAAGAGCATGAAGGGCTTTTGCATTAGCCTCAATGTACTTGCTATTTGAACAATAATCATTATTAGTAGTAGCAAGATAAGCATGAATTCCTAAGGCCTTGAGGTACAATGACATCTTAACCTTCCAAGTTTGGATGTTAAGAATATCAAAGGAGGGTGGTGACATGAAGTCCATGGTGAGGTGTGTGTGTACAAAAATATTGTGATTAGCCTAAAAGGAGGATCTTTAACTCTTAGGTTGTTAGACCCAAATCAAGAGCACTAGCTCTGATACCAATTGTAAGATCACCTAGAGGGGGGTGAATAGGTGATGGCTAATCTAATGGTCTCTTATGAACAATTAATGCGGAATTAAAACTAAGATGACCAAATAAAACTTCTTTTAATTAAACACTTATGTATAACACAAGAGTGTTGCCGAATTCCCCTTGCGAGGCTCTGGACAAGCTCCTCTAGATTCCCCTTGAATGGGTTGAGGTGCCGCGTTGGCTCTCTTGGTTGAATACTAGTGTTAACAACAATCCCAAGCAAGTATAGCAATTATGAGCACAAGGTATATCATGCATATAAGAGATAAAGACTATAAAGTAATGCAAGATATAAAAGACAAAGAGAGAAGGAGAGATAGAGTGAGCAATCGCAAACACAAAGGGTTTGTTTCGAGGTTCGAGCACACTTGCTCTACATCCCCGCCTTCGACACACGAAGGATTTCCACTATGCACGATCCAACCGGATCTCTCCTTGGTGCCGCAACACCTACATCCCTCGGACTCTCTAGTCCCTTACACACCACAAGCCCACCGGCTCGTCGAGGCCGCACCTCTAGCTACAAGAGTTCGCACCCGAACCCTTAAACAACCACGAGCACACTTGCCCGTCTCCTCAAAAGAACAAAGATGAAAACTTTGGTGATCTACAACACTTTGATCACCAATTACAAACTCTCACAACACAATCCTATGGATAATAGACAATGGATAGCTCAAGTGATTGTGAGAAAGCAAGGAAAAGAATTATGGTGAAAAACACAAGAAATCACTTTTACACTCTCTTGATGAATCTTCCCTTTTGATTGGAAGTATTTGCACAAATTTTGTGGAGAAAACTTTCTGAAAGGAATGGAAAATCTGGACAAAAGCTCTCCTAAAATCTTAGCTTCAAACAATGACAAAACCCCCTTTTATAGAGGCCAGAAAAATCTGACCGTTGGGCTCTGTCAGAGCTTCCGGTCGACCGTCCGGTCAACCGGCAACGGTCAAAATCCGACCGTTGCAGCTCCGGTCGACCGACCCGGTCGACCGGAGCAACTGGAGAAGAGAGTAAACTCTCTGTCGGTCGACCGGCCCGGTCGACCGAGATTTCCTGAGAGCAAAGCTCTCTGAAGCGGTCGACCGGTCCGGTCGACCGTTCTCCAGTGCACACAGGCGTGCACGTCTGTGCACGTCCGGTCGACCGACCCAGTCGACCGGCCACTGTCAGTTCTGAAAAATCAGAACTGCCAGAACCTGAAAATTTTGGGATTAAAGATTGGTCTTTTTGGCTTAATAAAAAATCCCATAAATACTTAGAAATTCTACAAAAAATAGTTTTATGATATAGAAACATGCTTGCACAAAATCAAGGCATGTTATTAAAGATTTGACTATTTTTTGTAACTTGAAAATATTGGCTCATAATAAAAACTGTTTTTCTAAAACAACATGTTTTTCCAAATTTTCATCAATACAAAAACAAGATATACTTTAAAGCATAGTGTGTATGGATATGATCCACTACACAATCAAGATGAAATATCTAGTTTTTGACATAAAGCACTAAACTTGGTTTTGGTTGAAAGATGTAAACATGAATATCAAAACCAAGACATATATTTTGTCATAAGGAAAATCTTTTTACCAAAATGAAAGAGTCTTTTCTAACTAAAAATTCTTTTATGAAAAGACAATTAAATCTCAAGAGTGTGTGTGTGATATGATTTGAGCAATCCACCAATCTATTCTATCCTTTACATTTTTATCTAAAACAAAAACAAAATCTTATACCTAGACACAAGTCTTCATCTTCTTGAAGTCTTCACTTGAAGGCTTCTCATCTTCTTGACTTGGTCCAAATACAATCCACCGAGCTCATCTCTAGATGTGTTCTTGATGCATAGGCTCGTGAATCAACCGGTGCTAGCTTCCAACTTGTCTTTAAATCCTTTGTTGAAGCTCCACACCTACTAAGATCTTGATAATGAATCTGTCACTAATTAAACACAAGATCATTAGCAAATATAACTACATGAGTTGATCATCATCAAAACTAGAGTGATAGGCCTTTGGGCCAACAATACTATCATCTTCTACCTCGGATTCGGTAGTTACCTCAAGGGGTTATCCCTTGGACCATAAAGCATGCGTTGGAGGTGTCGCTTCCAACGTCCGAATCACTCCCGCATAATATAGATCCTTTTCGTCAAGGGAGGTGATGATGTTCCAAGCTACAAAAAGCCGAATCAATGTTAGCAACCCTAAATAAGTAATCATCATTTAGGGTACTCTTCAAAGCATTTAGGGCTTTTGCATTACCCTCAATATACTTGCTATTGTTAATATAAGAATCATTAAATGTAGCAAGATAGACATGAATGCCTAGGGCCTTGAGGTACATGGACATCTTAACCTTCCAAATTTGGATGTTAAGAATGTCAAAGGTGGGTGGTGACATGAAGTCCATGGCAAACTATATGAGTGTGCAAACACGCAAATGAAAACAATAGACTAGCAACCAAATGGATCTCACTCCTAGGATGTTAAGCCTAAGTATCAGGAGCACTAGCTCTGATACCAATTGAATAACACCTAGAGGGGGTGAATAGGTGTTGGCTAATCTAATGGTCACTTAATGCCGAATGATACAAATAATGCGGAAGCTATGACAAATATGACCAAATAAAACTTCTTTTAATTAAACACTTATGTATAACACAAGAGTGTTGCCGAATTCCCTTTGCAGGGCTCTGGACAAGCTCCTCTAGATTCCCCTTGAATGGGTTGAGGTGCCGCGTTGGCTCTCTTGGTTGAATACTAGTGTTAACAACAATCTCAAGCAAGTATAGCAATTATGAGCACAAGGGAGTATATCAAGCATGTAAATGATAAAGACAATTATTGAATGCAAGATATAAAAGAGACAAAGAGAGAGAGAGAGATAGAGTAAGCAATCGCAAACACAAAGGGTTTGTTTCGAGGTTCGAGCACACTTGCTCTACATCCCGCCTTCGACACACGAAGGATTTCCACTATGCAAGATCCCAATGGATCTCTCCTCGGTGCCGCAACACCTACAATCCCTCGGACTCCCAAGTCCCGTACACACGCAAGCTCCACAAGCTCGCCGAGGCCGCACCTCAAACCACCAAGAGTTCACAACCGAACTCTAACCACCAACGAGCACTTGCCCGTCTCCTCAAAGACAAAGAAAAGATCTCTGGTGATCACAACACTTGATCACCTAAAGATACTCTCACTATAACACACCTATAGGATAATATAGCAATGGATAGCTCAAGTGTGGTGTGAGAAAGCAAGGAAAAGAACTATGGTGAAAAACACAAAGAATCACTTTTACACTCTTAATAAAATCTTCCTTTTTGATGGAAGTATTTGCACTTAAATCTTGTGGAGAAAACTCTCTGAAAAGACTAGGAAAAACTGGCTCTAAGAGTCTCTAAAATCTTAGCTTCAAACAATGACAAAAACCCCAATTTATAGGCTGCCAGAAAACTAGCCGTTGGAGTCTGTCAGAGCTGCCGGTCGACTGGCCAACGGTCATTTTTCCGACCGTTGAAGCCTCCGGTCGACCGCCCGGTCGACCCAGAAATCCAGAGAGCAGAACTCTCTGCAGCGGTCGACCGTACGGTCGACCGGACCACTGTGCTGACAACGTGCATAGGGCTGTGCACGTCGGTCGACCGTACAGTCGACCCGACCTAGCTGCGGTCGACCGTCCGGTCGACCGATTTGGCCTGTCAGTCAGTCCTCAGACTGCACAGTTAAGGGATTTGGAAAAAGGTCTTTTAACTTAATAAAAATCCCATAAATTCTCAGTAAATCTAAAAAATAGTTTCAATCAAAAAAAAACTGTTTTTCTAAAACATGTTCTTCTAAAACTTTTTTCCATAACTTCACAAAATACAAAAACAAGATATTTTGAACTTATTAAAGCATAGTGTGTATGGATATGATCCACTACACAATCATAATGAAATATCTATGTTTTTTTTTATCATAAAGCTCTGAACTTGGTTTTGGTTGAAAGATATGTATGATAGAAATACCAAAATCAAAGTATATATATTTTGTCACAAAGAAAATCTTTTTCTAAATAAAAATTCTTTTCTAAACATATAAATAAAAATTCTTTTATGAAAGCAATTCTATCAAGAGTGTGTGTGTGATATAGACTTGAGCAATCCACCAATCTATCCTTTACATTTTTAACTAAACAAAAATAAAATCTTATACCTAGACACAAGTCTTCATCTTCTTGAAGTCTTCACTTGAAGGCTTCTCATCTTCTTGACTTGGTCCAAGCTTGATCCAAAAGCTCCTTGGATCACACCGTGCTAGCTCCAAATCTTGACATTTTATCCTTTGTTGAGCTATGCACCTACTAAGATCTTGATAATGAATCTGTCACTAATTAAACACAAGATCATTAGTAATCATAACTTCATGAGTTGATCATCATCAAAACTAGGGTGATAGGCCTTTGGGCCAACAGTGTATACATCATATAACTAACCTCCCAACACATGCTTATGTTAAAAAGATTTTCAATGTAAAGCATACACAAGGCATGGTCTCCCAACCAACCGCCTTGGATGGTAGGGGTTTTCAAAAATAGATTTGAAAAATAAGCTTTGTTTTGAAAAACTCTACCATATGAAGAATATCGCAACTAGTTAAATAAAAAATTTGTAAACTAGCACGAAATCCTTCAAGTAAGGAATAAAACAAATTTATTTTTCATGAAACATGAAATTCACATGATAATCAACACTCATAATCAATTAAGCACAAATATGACTCATGAAAACAAACACATGAGTAAATAATAAATGTGAGTGTACAAATACAATGTGAAGATCATAATCATGAAAAATAGACAATTAAGCTCAATTAATTCCTTGAAACAAGAAAACATGAAAATCATCAAAACTATTTAATCTTCAAGGTATATGTATGTCCTATACAAACTAAAGTATACATACATATCCAACACAACGAGTCCACAAAGATATATGCATGAAGGCACGTGCTCAAAAGGATGTATATGTATAACAATAATTTGGATAAAATAGACATATACATGAAGTTAAAAATAAACACAAAACATGAAACAAATCCAAAAATGGGAATACAAGTTAAAATGTATGGATCATCAAAACTAGACTATACTAACACATCTAATGGGTTCAAATAAGCATTCAAGCACAAACATATATAGATTTATTTGTGGCCCACTATATACACAAATATATACCTAGTCTTAATGAAACTAACATTTAAACATATACTCAAAGCATGAAGCATAAAACAAGATATAATCAACATGAAAAACATAAACATGATTATTATGAAAATTCACATGTTATTAAACCTATGATAAACATGATAGCTAAACAAATGGTGAGAACACAAAATAATAGTCCATATTAAACATGGGTGTCTCAAAGGCTATACATGCATGTCAAGAATCTAATAATCATGGCATTTTCAAAATAATCTATAAACAACAAAACATGCTATAAACAATGAATATGAAAAGCATGTAAATAAAAATGGGAGTAAAGGATTGTCACCAAAACCGAAGAAGCAACTCTCCTTGTCTCCAAAACATGGTGGTCCTCTCCACCAAACATCCCTTGAAAGTGATGCATTCAATTGATTTCCATGAAGCTCGGAACGCATCCACTCCAAGGTGCCGCTGCTCTCACGTCATGTGAGAGCCCACACCTACATCATAAATAAGAGGGGTGGTCTTTGGTACCCATGATCTTTTGGGTCCATGGGGGTTAGTACCTTCTCTAACCCAAACAAATTTATTTGCTAAATTGAAACATGTATTCTATCATAACAAAATTTAGCAAGGTGGCCCTTACGTTCACAATGTGTACATGTGTACAAATGAGCATACATGTGATGAGAGTGTCCGTGAGGAGCATGTGTATGCCGTGGAGGGTGTGCATGAATAGATGGAACTTGTTTCTTTCGAAACAAAGATTCCAATCATGTATGCCAATAAACATTGGCTCAAAGTGGAGCCCAAACAATCTACACTCTTCTTTAATAAACAAATATCATCATTGATCCTAGAAGAAGAGGTACATGCAATAGGTGAAGTGTGTGATACTACCCTAGCATGTCAAACATGTGTAGACATATCATTTTTCAAAACAATATTCTTCTTTAAACAATCTTCTAAATCCTTAGAAATAGAAGCAATCTTTATTTTCAAAGAGTCATTTTCTTTTAAAACAAAACTAACTTTTAAAGACAAGTTTTCATTTTCTTTAAATAACATGGCAATCATTTTTAGATTTTAAAAAACATTAATTTCTTTTAGAGCAAGGTCTAGTTGAGATCTCAATGAACCCCTTTCATTATAGACCTCAACCTTCTCTTGCAAAACCTTGTCAAGTTTAGAAGACAATTTTTCATTTTCCTTATTTAAAGCAAATGTCTTCTTTTTCAAAACATTATATTTTTCAATTAATTTTTCACAAACTATAAATAGTTCTTCATTTAAAGCATGGGCATCAACATAATCATTTGAAGAACTAGCATCATCATCATCATCTAAGTGGGTTTCCGAGTGTATCTCAAGGGAGTCATTCCCTTGGACCGTATAGCATTGTTGTGGCTCGGATTCATCTCTACTAGATTCTTCTTCTTGTTGGGATAGCAATTGAAGCTTGGAGGTGGTGGTTGTTGTCAACTTGTTCCACACTGTAAAAGCGGAATCAAGATTAGAAACAAGCATAAGATATTCTTTGGGAAGTGTGCTTCTAATGGCCTCAAGGGCTTGTGCATTGGCCCCTATATGCTTGCTATCATTAAGGTAGGATTCCTTGGTAATGGCAAGGTGAACCTTATGTCCTAGGGTTTGTAAATAAACGGACATCCTAATCTTCCAAACAACAATGTTGGAAGGGTCAAACATAGGTGGGGTCATGAAGTCCATGGGTCCAAACTATATGTGTGCAAACAAGCAAATGCAAATCATAGATTAGCGAACAAGGATCTCACTCCTAGGATGTTAGCCTAAGTATCAGGAGCGTAGGCTCTGATACCAATTGAAATCACCTAGAGGGGGTGAATAGGTGATATGGCTAATCTAGAAACTAAATGCGCTAGATGCGGAAGCTAAAAATTATTTTGCAACACACTTAGTACAACACACAAGTGTAGCCGAATTCCCCGTGAAGGGCTCTGGACTAGCTCCTCTTGATTCCCCTAGATATGGGTTGAGGTGCTATATGAAGCTCTTGTGGTTAAGTACAAGTGAGGCACACACAAACAACAAGCATATAGATGAATAGGCAATATGAATATATGCAAGGCACAACACAAGAAAATATAATATGATGATATGAATGATGCTTTGCACAATTAAAAGAGAGAGTTTAGAGACAAGTGGATCAAACGCAAAGACAAGGATATGTTCCGAGATTCGAGCCCCTAGCTCTACGTCCCCGCCTTCACCGAGAAGGATTTCTAATCCACTATACTCCCACCGAGGGAACCTCCACCGAGGAGGATTTGTTACAACACTAGGAGTACCGAACTCCTCTCTCAAACACCGCCTCACAACCGAGGGGTAGGCCCGTAGCCAAACAACAACCAATCCACCTCACACTTGAGGAATACAAACCAACAACCAACTCCACTCACAAAGAGGGAGTAAACACCAATCTCCACCTCTACCAAAGAGGGAGCAAACCAATCACCTCAAATCCACAACCTCAATCTCTACCAAAGAGGGAGCAACCAAATAATGAGGGTATACAATAGGTGGTCTCTTTCAACCACAAACAATCTCTCCTTTTCCATAAAGAAAAAGATCCTAAATAGATTAGGATAGAAGATATCTCAAGTGTGGAAAAACTAGAGTTTGGAAAATAAAAACTCAAAGAAAAATACTTGGAAAAACTCTTGTAAAAGATAGAAATGAAGAACCAAAACAAATCTCCCAATTTTCTATTTTCTTTGATTTTTCCAAAAACTCTAAAACAAATAAGATTGATCTTTTGAAGCTCTAAAACCTTTTGAAAACTCTTTTAAAACAGTTGAGAAAGTCTGAAAATTTTAGCTCTCAAAATCTTGGCTAAAACCATGAAGAAATGGGGTATTTATAGCCCAACAGAAAACTAGCCGTTAGGTTGATCTGGCAGCCTGACAGGCTTGCGGTCGACCGCCCGGTCGACCGCCAATGGTCATATTTATGACCGTTGGACCATCCGGTCGACCGCCGCCGACTGCCCAGATACAGAGAGCAGAGCTCTCTGGTCCGGTCGGCCGCCCGGCCGACCGTCCCTGTGTCTGCCAAACGTGCACAAGCTTGTGCACGTCAGTCGACCGCAAGGGTCGACCGGCCTATGGTGCGGTCGACCCGCGCGGTCGGCCGACCTGGCCTGTCAGCCACAAATCTGGGACAGAAACACATGTTAAAAATATTTCTAAAAATTCTTTTAAGTCTTGTAAAAATACCCAAAAATAGTTTTAAAATTTTGCATTGATATATAAACTTATGATAAACATTTTAACTCAAATATCAAGCATATGAAACTATTTTTGTGTTTTATCATTTTTACCAAAAACCAAAACATGTATTTTTTTTTCAAACTTTGATTTTTTCGCAATAAGAAATCTGATTTTTTCCTAAAACTCATGAATAGACATATCAAAATAAGTTTTTCTAAGATATGAAGCATGTATGTATATAGAACATATCTAATATACATAAAAACTATGTAAACTTGTTTTGATCAAACTATTCATGAAAACCAAATCCAAAACATGAAACGTGTGTGTATTGTGCACTTGAGCATATCAACTATACTAAGCTTTACAAATGGATCTAAAACACACAAACCTAAACTAGGATACCTAAGTCTTCTTGACGATCTTCATCTTCAAGTCGACTCGGTCTAAAACTCCATCCATGAGCTAGGCAAAGTGTGATCTTGATGCTTGAGCCCTGAAATCACCATGTGAAAGCTTCTAAACCACCTCTTTTGGAAGCAATCACCAACTAATATCTTGTTTAATGATCTGAGACTAAAAACACAAGAATATTAGTAAACATAACTACATGAGTTAATCATCATCAAAACTAGGGTGGAAGGCCTTCGGGCCAACAGACCTCACTATCATCCGCTCATTCCTGTAGACTGTCTAAAAATCACTAAAGATAAATCTCAGATAACAGAGTCCATACTTCAAACGCAAGGATGATTAAAGCCATTGATGCAGTGTCAGGACGCAGGGCTCGAGGCCCGCGTCTCAACATCACTGCAGTACCAAAACACAGGGCTCGAGGTTCGCATCTCAACATCACTGCAGTACCAAAACGTAGGCTCGACGCCAGCATTTCAACACTACAGCAGCGTCCAAACACAGAGCTCGAGTCCCGCGTCCAGCATCACCTTAATGGCTAAACGCAGAGCTAAAGCCTCATGTCTCAGTTATTGTAACGTCCCGATCCTGCGGGTACAGAGACGTTACTGCGACGTATATACGTAGGTCAAAAATACCCTCACATATATACATTAAGCTTTAGTACATGCAAGAATCAGAGTTCGAAAATACATGGTGCATTATACATTCTAACATATGAGTACAATTATAAAGTTATCACCAGATGTGACACAATATTACAAGAGTATTACATCACCGATAGGCGCAAATGTGAGAATATAAAGAGGTATAAAATAATGAACTGTACAAAAGGGCGCTCACAAGTTACAGAAGGAAAACTCGAGAGACGAGCAGGGGGTCTAGAAGGATGGGACCTCAGACGGTTTGCCGATGATCCACACTTCTGCTGCGCATCTCTGATCAGCAACCGGGAGAATTCACAAGCTTCAAGCTCTAAAACCTAGACATGAAAATTTAGGGGAATCAAAACTCTCCAAAGAGTGGTATGGCGAATGCCAAGTGGCGTGCATAGATAAGCATATGTGTATCGATAAATTTGAGTCATAAACATGCATTAAAAATCGTGTCGTGAGCACAGACATATAGGAGCAACTAGAGATAGCAAGTGATATCAAGCAGGGAATACACATAGTATAATAAGATAAGAGCAGGAGACTGATGGAATAGAACACAAGTGGTAAAATAGGATGTAAGCAACTATAATATAATAATCACAGAACTGAAAATCCGAAGTAAACCCGATGGAAGCAAACACGGCAAAACATATAACGGATATATAGTTGGCATCTTTTATTATTATTTTTACTCGTCCTACCAAAATGTCTGCGAACTAACATCCCAACACACATATATCCACATCTGAGTAAAGCAAGATTGTTATTGGAAATCCACGGAGTATCAACGAACAATGTTTACAGTGGGTCTCGTGCATACCCTGAACCACGACCAAGATGTTCCATTGTTGGCATACAAAACCTACCGCAAGACGTATAGGAGGGTCTTATAGGATGCCCTTATCAAGATGGTACCAAGAAGAAGGGAGCCGACGCTCTCCTCGCTCACCTGGAGGCCCTCAGGTCGAGCCGAAAGATTTAGTTACACAACATACCTATACCACTGTAAACACGAACATATATTGATATCCGTAAGTTCCCCCGACCCGATGTAAGTTGTCCCATTTTATAGTTTACTAGATAATATCAGATTTCAGGATCAGGAACAAGCCAAGAGTATCAGGAGTACAGTTTGTACTGGAATATATCAAGATGAAATCAAGTTGTCAGGTCATCATTCCCGTTATCGTGATAATTATATGAGTTAGGTATATCATGTTGGATGTCAGGTGATAGCATGACAGGGGGAAATATTAGGCAGGTGACAAGTGATAACATGGTATATGTAAGCACGTCAAAGCAAAAGCACGCCAAACGATATAGGAAAATAGTACCAATATACGAGATATGTACGAATACTGAAAAATCATGCAGTTCAGAAAAAATAGTATAAATAAGATTTCAAACTCTTCACAACCAGTAGGAGAAGAAAAGATGAACTAGCGAGCATGTAATTAACAAGCAAGCGAACATCCAAGCGGAGCTAAGCAAGCTGGAGGTACGGACAGCTAATAGTGTTTAACACTAGAGCGCTTGACGGAGCTACTAGAATGACTCAGCTTAGAAGGCGGGTCTAAAATCTGATAGAGTTCCGCCTAGATGAATTTAGTGGTAAAGCGCTGAGCGCTAAGCATGCTTATCAGGCGGAGCTGAGAGACATGACGGTCTAAACGCACTTCTCTTTTCGAGAAAGTGAGCAAGAGCTCGGAAGCTAAAGTGCGCTCGGGGTCTAAGCGGACTCACTATAGCTACCAAGAAACCCATAAAGGTGCAGGCTTAAAACCAATTGGGTAGCTAGCCCAGGAGTGGGCAGAAACCCAAAGTCGGTACAAAGGTACATGCATGAAATGTTAGTACCACACAAGAATACATATAAACCTGAGAATATCTAAGCTATCGTGGAGTAGTGATGCCCGAAGGCTGAGTGAAAAGCCCAGAGGCTAAACCAACCCGAAGGTTGAGTATAGAAAGGCCGGAGGCTGAACGTAGCCCGAAGGCTGGGTACAGTACCTGCAGAAGTGTTAGTGTCAATCACACGCATGTAATAAGGCAGTAGTGAGCAACATCACAAGCATGGTATATGTACAAAAAATAAACTACCCTAGTACAATCATTCATCACAGGCATATGCAGGTACAATCATAGGCACTAGGCCATATACAAATACAAGGACACATCCCAATATAAAATATGAATGCAAATCCAAATACTGAGTAATTACATAATCGACCCGACGAAGAGGGAAAACTCAAAACGAGGTGAGGACACTCGCCTAAAAGTCTGAAAACGCCACGAAATCCCGAAGTCCAAAACAGGCACGAACGCCACCAAAATATATTAATATATATATATTTAGAGAAAGAAAGAGAATAGAAGAGAGGAGAGAAAGAAGAAAGAAAAAGTGAAAGCTAGTGAGAGAAAGAAATCTAGAGAGAGAAAGTTAGAGAGAGAAAGAGAATAGGAGAGGGTGAGAGAGTGAGAGACAGGAGAGAGAAAGAGTAAGAAATAGGGAGAGAAAGGGACTAGCTGGCCTCTGATGGCTGGCCAGGTGGCTTCCAGCGGCGGCCCTTGCCGCCGGCGGTTCAACAGAGAGAAGAGAAGGAGAGGGAGAGTAGAGAGAGAAGGGAGAGGAGAGAGAAACGAGAGGGAGAAAGGAGAGGGGTTGTTACCCCTCCTCTGACCACGCACAGGGTCCTGCATGGCCGGCGGTGCATCCCGGCGGTGGCCAGCCCCGGGGTGGCGCTGGCCACCCCAAAAAGGAGAGGGAAAAATTTTGGGGGGTGTTGGGTTTGGAGGTGGAGAAGAGTGGTGGTGGTAGTGATGAAGGAGGTGGTGGTGTTGGCTTGGGGGTGATGAGGTGTTGGTGATGGTGGTCTTGGTCAGAGGTTGTAGGGCCGCTACCGGCATGGTGGAGGTGGTGGTGGCACCGGATGTGGAGGTGTTGGTGGCGATCTAGGATGAAAGAGAGAGGGGAGAAAGGAAAATGGGAGTCAGAAAGAGAGGAGAGGGTGGATAATTAGAGAAATAAAGAAAGAGAGAGAGGAAGAATTAGTGAGGGAAATGGAAGAGATGGGGTTGGTTGCATCGTTGGTTGCCAGGGGAAGAAGAAAGAAGGAAAAAAGAAAAGAAGGAGAATAAAGAAAAGAACAGAAGAGAAGGAAAGAGAAAGAAAAAAAGGAAAAGAAAAAGAATAGGAAAAAGAGAGAGAGAGAGGAGAGAGAGAGAGAGTAACGGGCAGGGAATGTGACCGGGTCCATGTGGGGGTGTGGGTCTGCAGAGGATTGGATGGGGGAAAGGAAAGGAAAAGAAAGAAAGAAAGAATTGAAAAGATTCCAAAAATAATAATATTTTAATAATACCGAGAAATATCGACTGTTCCAGAAAAATCCCAAAAAATACCCAGAGGTATAAAACATCATCCTGAGGAATAATACGAAATTAATTTTTAGAAATAAAATTCCATTTTCAAACTAAAAATCCTAGAGTCAACCATCGATAACGGTCTACACCGGTTCAGCCGGATTTTTATAAATTCTGAAAAATCTCAGAAAATATATTAAAGGAGAAGATATGATTCTAGGAAGCAATATAAAAGTGGAATCCCAAAATTCAACTCTGATTGTAAACTAAAAATCCTGAAATCAACCAGCGATATTGGCCGACACCAAATCCTGTGAAATTTGATAATTCAGAAAAATCTCAAAAAAATGCATTTAGATAAAAAAAATATGATTTTAAGAAATAATGTGAAAGCCATTTTTAAAAATTCAACTCCATTTGTAAATTAAAAAATCTGAGAATCGATCAGTGGCACTAGTTGACACCGGTTTTGAAGATTTACAATTTAATTCAGAAAAATTCCAGAAAATCATAAGAAATCTAAAATATTAAAAAATAATGTTTGAAACTGAAATCGATCAAATTTGACTATCAGAAAGGCCAAATTAAGTATACACTAGGATCGGGTCCTCGATTCAGATTAGGGCTGACTCTGAGTCTACGAATCTAGATCCAATGCAAAACGATCGCATAAATATTCATAAAATAAAAACAATTACGGGAAGCAAATCAAAAATTATGATCGAAAATCACAATACACAAATAAGTATGTATTCCAGGAGCGGGGTGTTACATTCCATCCACCTTACAAAATTGCGTCCTAGTAATTTCGATAAGGGGTACAATGAACGCAAAAGGGACAGGGATGGAAATTATACCAATTAAGATATGGATTACTGCAAGTAGGGCTCTCAAGTGGACTGAACAATAATCAGAATATAGACATCTTCTGCACTTCCTGTTGTATAAATCTTCGAATAATGCCGAATAATACTGACCGATAACACTGCTTTGCAATAGAATTCCCGTTGTACTGCATCCTTAATATCACTTCGAGAATGAGCCAGAATACCGAAGATCCAACCCCGATAATACTGAGCATAAATAAAGAAGACCGATAGTTAAGAATTTTGAAGTCTAGGCATCGAGCACTCTGAAGTATATAGCCAAGAATAGAGAATAACCGTAGAAAAACCCGAATACCGACTTCTAAAAGTTAACTCGATCGTGGATCAATTCTGAGAATACCTGAGCTTCATAGAGTTGGCCGAAGAGATCATACAATAGCTTCATTTAGAACCATCAGCTACATCCTAGTTTATCCATATCTTAAGTTGGTATAAAGACGACGAAAAACTGGAAAACAAAATGATAGAAAGGACTCAGAAATCAAGGAAAGGACGATCAAGAAAGAATAGATAACTCTGCACTTATAGTTGGACTGTACAACCGGGATCCATGCATTCCAGTTGCAAATATTTTTACCATTAATTTGCCATCTGGACGTACTGAGGATGTGAGAGCTTAGGCTCTGATACTATCCTGTAACGCCCCGATCCCGCGGGTACAGAGACGTTACTGTGACGTATATATGTAGGTTGAAAATACTCTCACATAAATACTCTAAGCATTAATACAGATAAGAATTAGAGTTCAGAAATATGTAGTGCATTATACATTCCAACATATGAGTACAATTATAAAATTATCCCCAGATATGACATAATATTACAAGAATATTAGTGCAAATGCGAGAATATAAAGAGATATACAATAATGAACTGTACAAAAGGGCGTTCACAAGTTACAAAAGAAAAATTCGAGAGACGAGCTAGGGGTTTGAAAAGATAGGGCCTCAGACTGTCTGCCAATAATCCACACTTCCACTGCGCGTCTCTGATCAGCAACAAGGAAAATCTACAAGTTTCAAGCTCTGAAACCTGGACATGAGAATCCAGAGGAGTCAGACTCCCCAACGAGTGGTATGGCGAATGCCAAGTGGTGTGCATAGATAAGCACACATGTATTGATAAATCTGAATCATAAACATGAATTGAAAATCGTGTCATAAGCATATGCATACAGGAGCAAGTAGAGATAGCAAGTGATATCTAGCAGGGAATATACATGGTATAATAAGATAAGAGTAGGAGACTGGTGGAATAGAACACAAGTGGTAAGACAGGATGTAAGCAGCTATAATATAATAATCATAGAACTAGAAATCTGAAGTAAAACATGATGGAAGCAAACACGGCAAAACATATAATAGATATATAGTTGGCATCTTTTCTTATTATTATTACTCATCCTACCCAGATGTCTAGATATGTGACTAGCGTCCCAGCACACATATATCCACATTGATCGGCAAAAAGCAAGCACTAAAATAAGAGAAGAAAGTGTGGGTTGATGTTACTGCTTTTGCGATTCTTCCGTAGTAGCGAAGTGGCTATACGGGTCGTATCCACAAGGAGGGATAGCGATGGAAGCTTGATGCGGCTTCAAAGTTCAAGAAGAAAGAAAGTTCTTTATTTCCAAATAAAGAATTGAAAAGTGAAAACAAGTTGTTTGAAGAATTGTTGGAAAATGTTTTGGTGGTTTGTAAAAGTGAATTTTTTTTCTTAGTTGTAAAACGCATGGCTAACTTTCTACTAAGTGCTCCTACTAATTTCTAACTTTTTGAAGATAGCCTCACGATGGATCATAGGCGAACATAACCCTTGTGCATTGGAACTATTCACGTGAAAATCGAGTGAAAGTTCATCCTAAAACTTAGCTTTACACGGTAAAAACTCAGACATTCCCTTATCGAGATCCGATAGAAGGCGAGAATATGGGAAGACTCGAGTGCACTATTGGTATCGGCAAAGTTAAAAGGAAAAGTCTCTAACTTATAATAACAAGTAAAGTACACAACCCATAGATCATCAAAAACTCATTAAGCATGAAGTATAAAAAAGTAAATACTTGTAGGTAAATTAGAGTTAGAACCCTCGTCTTAAGATGTCATACCTCTTGTTTGCACAAGGCTTGTTTGACACTATTGACTCATTTGGGTTATCAATCAAGTGTTAGAAATTAGTGGGTTAGTAGTTAGTTAGTAATGTTAAGAAAAAGTTAGTTAGCCATAAAAGTAAAAGAAACAACAAAGGAAGAGAAGTTGAGAGGAAGGGAGTTACACTACAACAAGAAACAACAAAAGGAAGAAGTAAAGAGAAATGAGTTTACACTATAACAAGGAAGTAAAAGCAAATAAAAGCACAAGTAAATTAAAAGAAAGAAGAGAAGTAGTACTTGTATTAGCTTGTCACCCTTCAAATATAACACTTACACACTCTCTCTCTTTCACTCTAATGACTAAAACTAAAACTAGAAGAAGCAAACTAAGCAACTACAATTCCTAACAATAAACACAAAAATACAACTCTATTCTCTGGATCTGCTTCAACTGAAGACCCATGGGGGATATTTATAGGCACCAGGGAAAAGGGGGCCACGTGAGTGACCCGTGGCTCGAAGCGCAGGCGCGTGCGCGCCTGGCTTCCGGCAGCGCATCGCCCAGTCTGTCTTCTGACGCCTTGATCTTCTGGATTTGCGATTTGATGCCCTGGGTTGACAAAATCTTCACTCTAAAGTCAATGACTACTTGGTAGGCTTTTAATCACCAATTAAATGGTGATTTAGGTGTTCTTCTTCATTTGCACATCATGGACCTAGGATCAAGCAAGGTTTTATTAACAAAATTTTACATGAAATAAATATGAGAATGTGATGAAAATTATGCAAAATTAGAGACTAATCATACCCCCACACTTATCTTTTTGCTCGACCCGAGCAAAACAAAAATAAGAAAATTATTATACCACTTTCGCAGGTGACGCGATTGCACTGAGCATGTGCAACAAGCCTTTAAACCTCTAGGTTTCCCATAGAGGAGTGTTGTCTCCTGAGGGTTTTCAGCGGATTGCACCCACAAAATCCAGTAAGTAAAGAAAAGTAGTTAGTTGTTAGAAAAAATTTTATCATGAAAAAGAACTTTCAATCATCTAAGTGAATATGACCGAATGATGTAAGAATTAGGTTTAACCATCATAAGTCCTCTTATACTTTAGCCTTCATAAAAGAAGAAACTATGATTTTTCTTTAAATTTAGAAAGGATCTTATACTTCTAACTCATTCTTTTATTTTGCTTTAGATAGATATGCATAATGTGTAAGTGTGATGTGCTTGGGTTTTTTCAACTCAACTTTGAATATCATTTAATTTCATTAATATTTACTTATTATTCTTGGTTCTATTAGGCTTTCTACTTCACTTATGTAACACATATCAAACCGATGACTCCCAAACCAGATGGACTTAGGGCACCAGGTGAAAAAACACCCTTCAGGTCAAATATGCAAGTGGAGTAGGCCACGAAATCAAGATTTATTTATACATTATTGTATATAGAATTTTTTTGGCGTGAGTAATCATGCTTCTTGAGGCATAATTATCCAGCTTTTTTTTTCAGAGTTGTGTCTCTAAATCCCAAGCATGTGTGTATGGGTTATGCATATTCTATTAAGGCTAAATAAAAGGTATGAATTATTTTTTCTTATCCCTTCTAACTTTTTAGTCAAACCAATCTTTCTTGTTTATTTAGGCAAAAATAAAGATTCATTAATAAGGTTCCCGTAATTCCTACAATCTTTTGGTATTTTTATAAAAAGTATGAAATTTCTTTTCAATCTGGAGATTCTTTTTTTTAAAGAAGGAAGAGAAGTAAAAGGAAAAAGAAAAAGTGTTAGCACCCCCCCCCCCCACACCTATCTAATGCATTGTCCTCAATGAATGCATATGTAAATGCAAATGCATTAAATAGGGTGAAGAAATGATGTCACCGACTTCGTGGACTCGGGCCGGCCAAGCGCGAATAGGCTAAAGAAATGTTAAAAAGAATGTAGAAGGGGTAAGCATATAAACAATTTTTTATTTGTTTTTTAGTTGTTGTGGGTAGGTGTATGACGGGGTAAAAAGAGTCAGCACACTCTCATCCGGAGTCATAGGCTCAGTGGTCAAGAAGGGCTTCAGTCTTTGCCCGTTCACTTTGAATTCCGTGTTGTTTTTAGGGTCTACAATAAGCACAGCACCGTGTGAAAAAACAGTGCGCACGATGAATGGTCCAGACCAACGAGTCTTCAGCTTCCCCGCGAAAATATGAAGCCTAGAGTTATACAACAGAACTTTGTCTCCGGGGCAACGTGTTTCCGGGTTATGATCTGGTCATGAAAAAATTTAGTCCTGCTTTTGGTGATCCGAGCATTCTCATAAGCTACATCCCGTATCTCCTCTAATTCTAAAATCTGCACTCTCCTTAACTCACCGGCCTTGGTCAGATCAAAATTGAGTTGCTTAATGGCCCATAGGGCACGGTGTTCTAATTCGACTGGCAGATGATATGCTTTTCTGAATATGATTCTGTAAGGAGACATCTCCAGAACTGCCTTAAAAGCAGTGCGTTAAGCCCACAATGCATCATTGAGTTTAACCGACCAATCCTTTGGGGCTTGTCTGATAGTCTTTTTCAGAATGAGCTTGATCTGTCGATTGGTGACTTCGACCTGCCCATTTGTCTGGGGATGATACGGAGTAGACAACTTGTGATTGATGGAATATTTTTGCATCAGAGCTTAAAAACTCTATTGCAGAAATGCGATCCATTATCACTAATTATCGCTCTAGGGGTGCCAAATCGGGAGAAGATATTCTCTTTGAGAAATTTGATAACCACTTTGTTGTCATTGGTTTTAGTTGGCACAACTTCTACCCATTTAGAGACATAGTCTACAGCAACCAAAATAAACTAGTTGCCGAAGGAATTAGAGAATGGTCCCATGAAGTCGATACTCCAAACATCAAAAATTTCAACTTCTAGGATCGGGTTCAGGGGCATCATGTCTCTTCTTGAAATTTTTCTAATTTTCTGACAATTTTGCGCATGACTTACAAAAATGGTATGAGTCTTTGAATAAAGTGAGCCAGTAAAACCCACTTTGTAGAACCTTCTCTGTAGTCTTGCGGGGACCGAAGTGTCCTCGGCATGCAAGGTCATGGCAAAATCTGAGCACACTTCTCTGTTCCTCCTCTGGTATGCATCGTCTAATTATTTGGTTGGGACAATCTTAAAAAGATACGGTTCTTCCCAGAAGAAATACCGTACTTGGGCAAAGAAGCGGTATTGGTCTTGCTTTGTCCAGTCAGCGGATAATTGTCCAGTGGCCAGGTAATTAACAATGTTCGCATAGTAGGGCTCCTTAAGAATGGCCAGGATGTGCTCGTCTGGGAAATCCTCGTTGATTGGAGCTTGTATGATCGGTGCGTTCGGAATTCGTGAGAGATGATCAGTGATCACATTTTCTATACCTCGTTTATCCTGAATTTTCAAGTCAAATTCTTGAAGCAAAAGGATCCATCAAATTAATCGGGCTTTTGCTTCCTTTTTGGTCATGAGGTATTTCAGAGCCGAGTGATCCGTGAAAATCACCTTCTTCGAACCTAACAAGTGATCGGGGTAAAACCGCGCACAAAAAGTGTATGTTTTGAAGTTAAGATTTGAAGTGTGTGCGCTTTGGCTTCCTCGATACTTCCGTTATAGCATAGAGGCTAAAACGAGTCGAATCCACAAGGACGGGAGGCGATAGAAGCTTTACCGGTTGATTCACGTGTATGTTAAAAGTTCTTCAAAGTTTTAAAGAATGAAAAGAAAAGAAAAAAAGAATGGAAAAAGAGAAGTACGGTAAAACACAAAGAAGTGGGAAACATAGAAAAGAATGATTTTTGTGATTTTTGTATATCTAAAACAAAGTGAAAAAGAGAGAAATCTCACGGCTACTAACTACTAATGACTCCACCAACATGCTAACCTCTTAGTGATAGTTGCCTCACATGTATCATTGGCCATCACTAGTCCTTGGTTCAAGAGCTTTACAAAGCATGACCCATATGTAACTCTTTACAACCCAACTCAACAAACAAGTTCAAGCTACACTTAAACCATCAATACTATAGAAAAGTAAGCATGGAGTAAAGTAATGTTAGCTTGTTAGTGGTTAGGAAGTTAGAGTTAGATCCCTCATCGTGAGCCATCAACGGCTCTTGCAAGAGTAAGGCCAAAATGAGGCTATTAGATTCATGTGGATTATCATAAAAGAAATTAGTAAGTTGGTGGTTAGTGGTTAGTTTCCATGAGAGAAAAGTTAGTTACACATGTAAAAGAGATTAGAGAGAAGAAAACATAGAGAGGTAAAGAGAGCACCTTTCATAGATTGTCACCTTCTATTACAAGCACTCTTACATTCCAAGCATGAACCACTCTCTCTCTCTATTACAAGATCTACAAAATGGAAAATACAAAGAGGGAGAAGAAGAACTAATCTAACCTAAACTAAACTATAAAATGGAATGAAAAACTACACTAAACTCTGTATATGCTTGCTCTGGAACCCCAGGGGGGGTATTTATAGGCATCAGGGGAACAGGGGGCCAAGGGACAAACCTTGGCCCGAAGCGGTGCGCGCGCCGCGGCAGTATGGCCGCGGAAACGCGGCTAAGGCGCGCGGCGCTTCGAGCCGCGCGCGGTCCTTTCTGTCCCCTGTCAGGACCTGTGCTTCGGTTTCGTCTTTACAGCCCCTGGTTTTGATAAATCAGCTCCTCTAGGTCAATGGCTTTTCATGTAGGCTTTTAATCACCATTAAATGGTGATTTAGGGTCTTCTTCTTCATTTGCACACCATGGACCTAGAATCAAGCAAGTAAGGTATTATTAGCAGAATTTATTATCAAATAGATGTGAAGATGCGGTATGAATTATGCAGTTTTAGTGACTAATCACACCCCCACACTTATCTTTTGCTCGTCCCGAGCAAAACAAAAAAACTAAGGAAATTATTACACCACTTTCGCAGGTGACGCGATTGCACTGAGCAGTGCAACAAGCCGTTAAACCTCTAAGTTTCCCCTAGAGGAGGAGTTTTGTCTCCTGAGGGTTTTCAGCGGATTACACCGACTCATACCATTTTTGCAAGTCATGCGCAAAATTGTCAGAAAATTAGGAAAATTTCAAGAAGAGACATGATGCCCCTGAACCCGATCCTAGAAGTTGAAATTTTTGATGTTTAGAGTATCGACTTCATGGGACCATTCTCTAATTCCTCCTCTGGTATGCATCGTCTAATTATTTGGTTGGGACAATACTTAAAAAGATACGGTTCTTCCCAGAAGAAATACCGTACTTGGGCAAAGAAGCGGTATTGGTCTTGCTTTGTCCAGTCAGCGGATAATTGTCCAGTGGCCAGGTAATTAACAATGTTCGCATAGTAGGGCTCCTTAAGAATGGCCAGGATGTGCTCGTCTGGGAAATCCTCGTTGATTGGAGCTTGTATGATCGGTGCGTTCGGAATTCGTGAGAGATGATCAGTGATCACATTTTCTATACCTCGTTTATCCCGAATTTTCAAGTCAAATTCTTGAAGCAAAAGGATCCATCAAATTAATCGGGCTTTTGCTTCCTTTTTGGTCATGAGGTATTTCAGAGCCGAGTGATCCGTGAAAATCACCTTCTTCGAACCTAACAAGTGATCGGGGTAAAACCGCGCACAAAAAGTGTATGTTTTGAAGTTAAGATTTGAAGTGTGTGCGCTTTGGCTTCCTCGATACTTCCGTTATAGCATAGAGGCTAAAACGAGTCGAATCCACAAGGACGGGAGGCGATAGAAGCTTTACCGGTTGATTCACGTGTATGTTAAAAGTTCTTCAAAGTTTTAAAGAATGAAAAGAAAAGAAAAAAAGAATGGAAAAAGAGAAGTACGGTAAAACACAAAGAAGTGGGAAACATAGAAAAGAATGATTTTTGTGATTTTTGTATATCTAAAACAAAGTGAAAAAGAGAGAAATCTCACGGCTACTAACTACTAATGACTCCACCAACATGCTAACCTCTTAGTGATAGTTGCCTCACATGTATCATTGGCCATCACTAGTCCTTGGTTCAAGAGCTTTACAAAGCATGACCCATATGTAACTCTTTACAACCCAACTCAACAAACAAGTTCAAGCTACACTTAAATCATCAATACTATAGAAAAGTAAGCATGGAGTAAAGTAATGTTAGCTTGTTAGTGGTTAGGAAGTTAGAGTTAGATCCCTCATCGTGAGCCATCAACGGCTCTTGCAAGAGTAAGGCCAAAATGAGGCTATTAGATTCATGTGGATTATTATAAAAGAAATTAGTAAGTTGGTGGTTAGTGGTTAGTTTCCATGAGAGAAAAGTTAGTTACACATGTAAAAGAGATTAGAGAGAAGAAAACATAGAGAGGTAAAGAGAGCACCTTTCATAGATTGTCACCTTCTATTACAAGCACTCTTGCATTCCAAGCATGAACCACTCTCTCTCCCTATTACAAGATCTACAAAATGGAAAATACAAAGAGGGAGAAGAAGAACTAATCTAACCTAAACTAAACTACAAAATGGAATGAAAAACTACACTAAACTCTGTATATGCTTGCTCTGGAACCCCAGGGGGGGTATTTATAGGCATCAGGGGAACAGGGGGCCAAGGGACAAACCTTGGCCCGAAGCGGCGCGCGCGCCGCGGCAGTATGGCCGCAGAAACGCGGCTAGGGCACGCGGCGCTTCGAGCCGCGCGCGGTCCTTTCTGTCCCCTGTCAGGACCTGTGCTTCGGTTTCGTCTTTACAGCCCCTGGTTTTGATAAATCAGCTCCTCTAGGTCAATGGCTTTTCATGTAGGCTTTTAATCACCATTAAATGGTGATTTAGGGTCTTCTTCTTCATTTGCACACCATGGACCTAGAATCAAGCAAGTAAGGTATTATTAGCAGAATTTATTATCAAATAGATGTGAAGATGCGGTATGAATTATGCAGTTTTAGTGACTAATCACACCCCCACATTTATCTTTTGCTCGTCCCGAGCAAAACAAAAAAACTAAGGAAATTATTACACCACTTTCGCAGGTGACGCGATTGCACTGAGCATGTGCAACAAGCCGTTAAACCTCTAAGTTTCCCCTAGAGGAGGAGTTTTGTCTCCTGAGGGTTTTCAGCGGATTACACCGACTCATACCATTTTTGCAAGTCATGCGCAAAATTGTCAGAAAATTAGGAAAATTTCAAGAAGAGACATGATGCCCCTGAACCCGATCCTAGAAGTTGAAATTTTTGATGTTTGGAGTATCGACTTCATGGGACCATTCTCTAATTCCTCCTCTGGTATGCATCGTCTAATTATTTGGTTGGGACAATACTTAAAAAGATACGGTTCTTCCCAGAAGAAATACCGTACTTGGGCAAAGAAGCGGTATTGGTCTTGCTTTGTCCAGTCAGCGGATAATTGTCCAGTGGCCAGGTAATTAACAATGTTCGCATAGTAGGGCTCCTTAAGAATGGCCAGGATGTGCTCGTCTGGAAAATCCTCGTTGATTGGAGCTTGTATGATCGGTGCGTTCGGAATTCGTGAGAGATGATCAGTGATCACATTTTCTATACCTCGTTTATCCCGAATTTTCAAGTCAAATTCTTGAAGCAAAAGGATCCATCAAATTAATCGGGCTTTTGCTTCCTTTTTGGTCATGAGGTATTTCAGAGCCGAGTGATCCGTGAAAATCACCTTCTTCGAACCTAACAAGTGATCGGGGTAAAACCGCGCACAAAAAGTGTATGTTTTGAAGTTAAGATTTGAAGTGTGTGCGCTTTGGCTTCCTCGATACTTCCGTTATAGCATAGAGGCTAAAACGAGTCGAATCCACAAGGACGGGAAACGATAGAAGCTTTACCGGTTGATTCACGTGTATGTTAAAAGTTCTTCAAAGTTTTAAAGAATGAAAAGAAAAGAAAAAAAGAATGGAAAAAGAGAAGTACGGTAAAACACAAAGAAGTGGGAAACATAGAAAAGAATGATTTTTGTGATTTTTGTATATCTAAAACAAAGTGAAAAAGAGAGAAATCTCACGGCTACTAACTACTAATGACTCCACCAACATGCTAACCTCTTAGTGATAGTTGCCTCACATGTATCATTGGCCATCACTAGTCTTTGGTTCAAGAGCTTTACAAAGCATGACCCATATGTAACTCTTTACAACCCAACTCAACAAACAAGTTCAAGCTACACTTAAACCATCAATACTATAGAAAAGTAAGCATGGAGTAAAGTAATGTTAGCTTGTTAGTGGTTAGGAAGTTAGAGTTAGATCCCTCATCGTGAGCCATCAACGGCTCTTGCAAGAGTAAGGCCAAAATGAGGCTATTAGATTCATGTGGATTATCATAAAAGAAATTAGTAAGTTGGTGGTTAGTGGTTAGTTTCCATGAGAGAAAAGTTAGTTACACATGTAAAAGAGATTAGAGAGAAGAAAACATAGAGAGGTAAAGAGAGCACCTTTCATAGATTGTCACCTTCTATTACAAGCACTCTTGCATTCCAAGCATAAACCACTCTCTCTCCCTATTACAAGATCTACAAAATAGAAAATACAAAGAGGGAGAAGAAGAACTAATCTAACCTAAACTAAACTACAAAATGGAATGAAAAACTACACTAAACTCTGTATATGCTTGCTCTGGAACCCCAGGGGGGGTATTTATAGGCATCAGGGGAACAGGGGGCCAAGGGACAAACCTTGGCCCGAAGCGGCGCGCGCGCCGCGGCAGTATGGCCGCGGAAACGCGGCTAGGGCGCGCGGCGCTTCGAGCCGCGCGCGGTCCTTTCTGTCCCCTGTCAGGACCTGTGCTTCGGTTTCGTCTTTACAGCCCCTGGTTTTGATAAATCAGCTCCTCTAGGTCAATGGCTTTTCATGTAGGCTTTTAATCACCATTAAATGGTGATTTAGGGTCTTCTTCTTCATTTGCACACCATGGACCTAGAATCAAGCAAGTAAGGTATTATTAGCAGAATTTATTATCAAATAGATGTGAAGATGCGGTATGAATTATGCACTTTTAGTGACTAATCACACCCCCACACTTATCTTTTGCTCGTCCCGAGCAAAACAAAAAAAACTAAGGAAATTATTACACCACTTTCGCAGGTGACGCGATTGCACTGAGCATGTGCAACAAGCCGTTAAACCTCTAAGTTTCCCCTAGAGGAGGAGTTTTGTCTCCTGAGGGTTTTCAGCGGATTACACCTACAAAATCCATAAAGAAAGAAATCAAATGTTAGTTTTTTTTTAAAAACGCATTTGAAATAAAGAAAAGTGTTGAAGTATTTTTGCGAAAATATAAGTGATCCAAGGTCATAGGTTAACCAAAATTGTTCTTTCTTAAACTAAGTCAAAATGCAAAAAATCTTGTTATAAATTAAATGTAAGAATTTAAAATTAAATTGGCTCTTTGATCTTTCATAAAATTCTTAGAAAAATATGCACTTTGTGAACAGTGAAGGTTGTTGGGATATCGACTCTAACTTTCATGCCATTTATTTATATTATTTTATATATATATATATATATTTTTCTTCCCTTAGTTTTATTAGGCTTTCTTATTTACCCGGTAGTGAGCCTTTAGCCGGTGACTCCCAAACCAGATAGTCTTAGGGCACCAGATGAGAAAACATCCCTCGGACTTAAGGACTCGAGTAAACAAGGCCACAAAACCAAAGGGGATTATTTTTTTTTTTGTCCACCGTTTTAGGTGTGAATAATTATGCTTCCTGAGGCATAATTACCCAACTTCAATAAGTGATTTTTATTATCATAAAATTTTTTTGTTATATATATTTTTATGACATTTCTAGTCTTTGTTTCAATCCCAAAAATTGTGTAAGTGTGAAGTGCATAATTCTAAGGCAAAAAATTCAAGATCAAATTATCTTTTCAATCTTATTTTCTTATCCTAAAATTTAAACAAGATCTATTTTTTTGACTCGGTTTAAAATTTCATAATTTTAGGCCTTCCTAATTCCTAAGATAATCTTAATTTTCTTAAAAATAAATCAAAAACTATTTCTCTTGTTTCAAAAAGTTTTGAAAAAAAGAAAAGAAAAGTTGTTATATAAAAGATTTTTTTTAAATTAAAAAGAAGTGTAAAAGAAAGAAAATATAAAACTAACTACGTTAGTAAACCCTCCCCCACACTTATCTCATGCATGGTCCTCAATGCATCGTGAATGTGTAAATACATGAAACAAATAGAGAGGGAAGGAGATTACCTCAAGGGGGTGGCTCCGGTGGTGGTCTGATTGGGCCAAGCGTTGCGACCCAATCAAGATATCGTGGATCATTCAGGAACCCACCAGTGACCTCTCTAATATGACCCAATAAAATGTTGATTGAATGATTGATCTTATTGAAAAAGTTATCCCCATCTAATTTTTAATTTTCAAAAATAATTATTGAGTCATTTTTGTCAACATTCTTGTCCAACAATGATGTGTGATTTTGGAAGATGAGTTATTTGGACTCAATTGGAACAGGAGTAAAAACCGACACCGACTCGGGAATTTGACTCAGATCAAGTTGAGAGTCAACAATGAGAGTCGAAATTGGTTCAAAAACAGGGTCCAAACCAAAGAATTGATATTCATACACTTTCCCCAATAATGAAGTGTGATCATGAGAGATTGGTGATTCCATTTCACGGTGAATTGTTACAGGATTCACTGTTTACTTCGGAATAGAGAAAAAATCTGGTAAAGATACCGGAGTCATTATTGAATCAAAAAGTGAAATGGAACTACTAACATGAGGTTCAGGATCACATTCAGGTTCGATTTCAATTTCAGGAAAGGGATAACTTGCCAGAATGTCCAGGCGACTTTCATAACTTGGAGTTTGGTCAAGTTCAAATGTGTGTTCTGAAATTGAATCTTGGTTTCCAAAAGAACATGATTCTTGGGTCCAATCGGTAGAGTTAAGAATATAAGGATTGGTCAACGGTTGACAAGAAAGATTATCCTCGCTTTCATTGATCAATTCTCTCATAATTGAGTCTAACCTACTGATAGGTTGGGTAAGAGAATTCGGATTCGGAATCATGTCTTCCATATTCTTTGTAATGGGTTCTTGAAAAAATGTATATGGAAGTTGATTTTGGAAATTATGGAGAATTTGTGAGTCCATCGATTTTGATCTGACTCACACAAGGGTTCCATACTCAAGTCCAGTATTGATGGTTGTTTATTTTGAATAGGTGAGACTAGAAAAGATGAGTAGGACTCTTGAAAATTTGATTGAGATGAGGAGTCCAACATGTTTTGCATTCTATCACAAAAGATTTCCAAACGCTTTTCTAGCTCAATTTCTTCTTCAATTGGATGCTCTAGAAAAGGAGGATGCGGAGTTTGATATGAGAAGGATTGTGAATTGAGCAAATTTTGCATTTGTTGTAGGGACTCTTCTATACTCCTTTCCAATGATGATTTTTCTTCAATTGGTGGTTCAGGAAAAGGAGTATATGAATCAAAATTGGGGAACGAATATTGTGAAAATTGTGGACAAGATGGTTGAAAATTGGACTCGGGGTAGGAGAATCCCCATGAACTCTGGAAGAGTTGAAATTATTATGAAAATTATGGTCATATGGTTGGGGATATAGGTCATATTGATTCGGATAATCCCAACCCGGCATATATGGTTGGTTCATGTTGTACATTGTGTTGGCCCAAAAGGTTGCACTCTCCATTTGTTTAGAGTTTTGATGATAACAAAACAAATAGGTGCTATTTGGTACTAATTAGTTTGTTTAGATAAGTTTCAGGTTAGTACCATATTTGGAGGACATTGCTTAGTTATTGCAAGAATTTCTAGGTTCATGAAGCAAAGAAGGCTTTTTGCACATCAAGGAAGGAACATAGAAGAGAAGGCTCTAGCAAGGCATCGCATGGCTCAAGACTTCAAGATTGCTCAAGATAATTTATTAGATTTGTTTTTAGTTTAGAGTTTTGTTAAAGAATAGTGAATAGGTTTGAAGCTCTATCACACACGTTTTTGCGCACATCTTGTTTCCAAACACATTTCCTATAACATGTACAAAAATAGTTTGTATACAATCTTCAACCTACAAACTTACTTTGATTTACCTATTCATATATTTTAAGTTTTGTGTTTTAACAAAACTTATTTTTGAAATTAATGACAAAAACTATGATATATATATATATATATATATATATATATATATATATATATATATATATATATATATATATATATATGTTTCATGTATATAGGATTATGTCCATATACATCATGCTTCAAAATGTTTAAATATCATGTTTTTGTATTTGGAAGAAGTTTTGGACAAAACGTATTTTCTATTCAAAATCTAAGTTTTAGAAAATACAGTTTTTGGTTTTGGTAAAAATGATAAGAGACAAAAATAGTTCATATTGATTAATATTTGAGCTAAACTTTTTACTACATGTTTATATATTAATGTAAAGTGATAAAACTATTTTTGGTGATTTTTAGGAGTGTTAAAAGATTTTTTCAAAATATTTTCAAAACTGTTTTTCTGACCAGTTTTCTGTTCCAGACTTCATCCAGTCGACTAGTCTTCTGACAAGTCGACTTGGTTGGAAGTCAGTCGACCGGGTCGGTCGACCGACGTGCACAAATCTGTGCACATTTGGCAGACTTTGGACGGTCGACCGTCCCGGTCGACCGGTCTGAGAGCAGAGCTCTCTGTTTGTTTGGGTCGACCGGGCCGGTCGACCGTAGCCTGCAACGACTATTTTCTTTGAACTAGCGGTCGACCGGGCCGGTCGACCGAGCTAGCCGTTTGAACAGTAACGGCTAGTTCTCTGAGCTGGTTTATTTTTATCCTTTTCTCACTTAATTATGTTTAAGTGACATGTTTTGGTTCTAATACTTTCTGGTTAGCCTTAAATATGTTTTATCTCCTAACCCTAGCCCTCTCCTATAAATAGGGGTGTTTAGGGAGAGGTTAATAACTAGAAAAATTCTCAAAAATTTCCAAAAGTTTAAGGCATTCAAAAAGTCTTGGTTTCTTGGTTTTTGTGCTGAAATTCTCTCTCATTTTCTGTAGTGTTTTCAAGAACTCTCTGATTTCTTTTTCTTTTCTCCTTACACACAAGAGCTTCATTCCTACTCATTATTCTCTAAGGATCTTTGTAAGGGAAGAGAATTTTGCCAGAGAGAGTTTGTGGTCTTTTGACTACTCAGAGATTGCTTGTACTTGAGATTGTGGAGTTGGGTACTCCGGTGTATTTGTGACATCTTTGTGATAGTGGAAGTGGTTGGAATCCTTCTGGGGAAGGCGGGGAAGTAGAGCTGGGTGCTCGAACCTCGATAACAAATCTCGGTGTTTGCGTTTGGTTTACTTGCTCTTATTTCTTGCTCTATTTTCATTGCTCTTATTACTTGCTCTCTACATTCATTGCTATATTCACTTGCTTTGTGAGATTGTTGCTTCATAATTTTTATATTGTGCATTGATTAGCAATATCACCTATTCACCCCCCTCTAGGTGATTTTCACATTGCCGGGTCAGAGTTATCCGAGTCAAATGAGGTCGGGGTGAAATATGGATTCATATTATAATTGAAAGAATTGTTGTTATTGAAATTCATGTCACAATTTACAAAAAAGAAAAACAAACAAACAAACAAACAATAAAGAAAAAGAAAAAGAAAACAAGCCTATGCTAGGTTTGACTTAGACCTAGACGAATCCTAACTGGTTAGACTGTCCACGGGGGGTATATTGTCGGAAGCTGACCACGAGTTAATCGGCCAGGTAGGGGCAAGATCAGTGGGAGGTATCCGTGCCGGAGCAACGAGCCTAATTATGCCAAACCACTGTTCTTCGAGGTTTCGCCTCTCAATCCCCAACCTTAGACACCGATTTAGCAAGAGTCAAATTCTAACAACTTCCCCCTTAGGTCAATCTCCTAAATGAGTCTGAGATGTCCCTAGGGGCCAACGTCTAGCAATTTTTATTAAGGCTTGGGTTGTGTGAGTGGGGAGGTGATTTTTGGGCTAAGGGAGGGTAATAACTTCCCCACCTTATGTTGTATTGGGTGTTGCCCTTAAGTTTAATTTGTGCAAGTGTGCAATATAGATAAGGATGAACACAAAAAAGCGAGTAAATCACTGAAATGTCTGTCCTAACTATATGCAATGCAATATGTACACCTCCTACAAGATCACAACAACACAAGAATAAAATACAGTATATTGGAATGAAAATAGAGACGTGCCTAGATGTAAATGTCTAAACCGTTTTAAAGCATCCAATTACCGTATTTTAATTCTTAATATTATTTACAGTGTACAGGTAATAAAAAATTAGCAGCAGAAAATAAGAATATATAAGAATTACCCGATCACACTTGAGCAAGTGTGGACTTCTGCATTGCTAAAACTTTAACCTGCACACCAAAAACAAAGAAGAAAGATTAATAAGAATGTGAAATCAAACCGTTCCCATCCCCAGCAACGGCGCCAAAATTTGATCGGGGTAAAACCGCGCACAAAAAGTGTATGTTTTGAAGTTAAGATTTGAAATGTGTGTGCTTTGGCTTCCTTGATACTTCCGTTATAGCATAGAGGCTAAAATGAGTCGAATCTACAAGGACGGGAGGCGATAGAAGCTTTACCGGTTGATTCACGTGTATGTTAAAAGTTCTTCAAAGTTTTAAAGAATGAAAAGAAAAGAAAACAAAGAATGGAAAAAGAGAAGTACGGTGAAACACAAAGAAGTGTGAAACATAGAAAAGAATGATTTTTGTGATTTTTGTATATCTAAAACAAAGTGAAAAAGAAAGAAATCTCACGGCTACTAACTACTAATGACTCTACCAACATGCTAACCTCTTAGTGATAGTTGCCTCACATGTATCATTGGCCATCACTAGTCCTTGGTTCAAGAGCTTTACAAAGCATGACCCATATGTAACTCTTTACAACCCAACTCAACAAACAGGTTCAAGCTACACTTAAACCATCAATACTATAGAAAAGTAAGCATGGAGTAAAGTAATGTTAGCTTGTTAGTGGTTAGGAAGTTAGAGTTAGATCCCTCATCGTGAGCCATCAACGGCTCTTGCATGAGTAAGGCCAAAATGAGGCTATTAGATTCATGTGGATTATCATAAAAGAAATTAGTAAGTTGGTGGTTAGTGGTTAGTTTCCATGAGAGAAAAGTTAGTTACACATGTAAAAGAGATTAGAGAGAAGAAAACATAGAAAGGTAAAGAGAGCACCTTTCATAGATTGTCACCTTCTATTACAAGCACTCTTGCATTCCAAGCATGAACCACTCTCTCTCCCTATTACAAGATCTACAAAATGGAAAATACAAAGAGGGAGAAGAAGAACTAATCTAACCTAAACTAAACTACAAAATGGAATGAAAACTAACCTAAACTTTGTATATGCTTGCTCTGGAACCCCAGGGGGGTATTTATAGGCATCAGGGGAACAGGGGGCCAGGGGACAAACCCTGGCCCGAAGCGGTGCGCACGCCGCGGCCCCTTGGTGGCCGCGCGCGGCGCTTCGAGTCGCGCGCGGTCCTTTCTGTCCCCTGTTAGGACCTGTGCCCAGTTTCGTCTTTACGGCCCCTGGTTTTGATAAATCAGCTTCTCTAGGTCAATGGCTATTCATGTAGGCTTTTAATCACCATTAAATGGTGATTTAGGGTCTTCTTCTTCATTTGCACACCATGAACCTAGAATCAAGCAAGTAAGGTATTATTAGCAGAATTTATTATCAAATAGATGTGAAGATGCGGTATGAATTATGCAATTTTAGTGACTAATCAACAAGTAGGGCCGGAACTTTTCTAACGCAAAGACAACAGCCAAGAATTCCTTCTCAGTCGTTATATAATTCTATTGGTCGTCATTCAAGGTCCTACTCGAATAGTAAATCATGTGTTGCCTATTCTCGATGCGCTGTCTTAGAACAGCGCCAATAGCAAAATCAGATGCATCACACATGATTTCAAATGGTTGGGCCTAATTAGGAGCAGAAATGATTGGTGCAGAAATAAGTTCTTGCTTAAACTTCCCCCATGACTTGAAACATTCATCGTTGAAATCAAAGGGCACGTCCTTAGCGAGCAGGTTGGTCATGAGCCTAGCGATTTTGTTAAAATCCTTAATGAACCGTCAATAGAACCCAGCATGCCCTAGAAAGGATCTAATATCCTTGGTGCTTTTGGGTGGTGGAAGCTTAGCAATTACTTCTACTTTAGCCTTGTCCACTTCAATGCCTCTCCTAGAAATCTCATGGCCTAAGACAATCCCCTGTCTCACCATGAAGTGACATTTTTTTCAGTTTAGAGTTAGGTTCTTCTCCTTGCATCTTTGTAGCACTAACACTAGGTGATGAAGACACTGATCAAATGAATCTCCGTAGATGGAGAAGTCATCCATGAAAATCTCAAGAAAACGTTCTACCATGTCAGAGAAAAGGCTAAGCATGCACCGTTGGAATGTTGCGGGAGCATTGCACAATCTAAAGGGCATGCGTCGGTAAGCGAACGTTCCGAATGGGCAGGTGAACATGGTCTTTTCCTGGTCTTCTACAGCAATGGGGATTTGATTGTATCTCGAGTACCCATCTAGGAAGCAGTAGTACTCATGTCCAGCCAATCGTTACAGCATTTGGTCAATGAAGGGTAGCGGGAAGTGGTCTTTACGTGAGCTGCATTCAACTTCCTGTAGTCGATACAAACACGAACCTTGGTAGGTAGTCTTGTTTGTACCAACTTTTTTTCCTCATTTTCTACCACCGTAAAGCCAGCCTTCTTTGGGACTGCATGAACAGCGCTAACCCATTGGCTATCAGAAATGGGATAAATGATCCTATTATCTAATAGTTTCAGAATTTCAGCCTTAACTACCTCTTGCATGAGAGGGTTAAGCCTGCGTTGTGGGTCCCTCCTAGGGTTGCTTCATCGACTAAATGGATTCTATATTGTACTATGGCTGGACTTATTCCCTTGATGTCCTTCATCGTCCATCCAATGGCTTCCTTATGTCTTTTCAGGATAGACGTTAAGCTGTTCTCTTGTTGCTCAGTCAGGTGGGATGCGGTGTAGAGAAGAGGCGTATAGAATTGGCATGGTTGTTGTCAATTAGTGTACATGTGTTGATTTTGTAATTCATAAAATCAAGGTTAAGGAAAAATCTCAAGTGGGCTTGCTTAAGAACTGGATGTAGGTCTGGAGGACCGAACCAGAATAAAATCTCTTGTGTTTACTTTTGTATTTTTGAGTTTTATTTCCGTGATTGATATTTACTTTTCAAGTTACTAATCTTTCTTGATAAGTTTATTAGAAATACTATTCACTTTTCCTCTAGTATTATAGTTGTCATATACAGGATCCAACACTTGGTATCAGAGCCTTGTTAAAGAATGGTGACAGAGTTTCCATCATCATAGTTCAAAGAAGGACATTCACACATTGATGACCATTATTGACGGTTCCAACTATAACTATCGAAAGTACAGAATGAAGATAAACTTGCAATCTATTAACTATGAACTTTGAAACATCGTCGAGGTTGTATATGAGAAACCACGTATCAATTACGACCAATAGACAGACGAACAAAAGAAATCAGTTAACCTCGATGCAAAAGCAATGAACGCTCTCTTCTGTGCCTTGAATAAAGAAGAATTCAATCGTTTGTCAATGGCCACTTCAGCTCATCAAATATGGTATACATTACAAGTAATACATGAAGGTACAAATAAAATTAAAGAATCTAATTTTTTTTTGCACAGATTTGAATTGTTTCAAATGGAGGAAAATGAAACAATCGCTGAGATGATCACAAGATTTGCAGACATCACCAACTCCTTGGTTGCACTTGAAAAAACCTACACACAAGTAGAAATAGTAAGAAAGGTATTTCGGGCACTCACACTGGAATGGGAAAAGAAGACCACCACTATAGAAGAGGCCAATGATCTCACCACCCTTACATTGGAGAATCTCGTCAAAAATCTATTGGCATACAAAGTACAACTTCAAGAGATAAAGGAAAAAAAAATAACCAAAGAAGAAAGAACTTGCCTTCAAAGCATCATCAGAAATGAAAGATTCTGTTGATGAAGAAGAAGATATTGCCATAATCATACAGAAATTCAAAAAATTCTTCAGAAAAAATAAGTTCAAGAAGAATAAAATATTAATATAATCATTTGTGTTTTATGTGTAATAAATCAGGACACATGAAGAAAGATTGTCCCCTACTAAAGCCCAAAGCCAACTTCCACAATTTCAAGAAGAAGAAGAAGGCTTTATAGGAAACTTGGGATGATAGTGTTCTACCTAATCCGATGAAGAAGAAGTCACCGAATCGGCAAACATGTGTTTTATGGTCCAAGAAGATGAGGTATGCGATTTCATAAATTATGATGAATTTCTTGATGCATTCAAAGAACTATTTTTTGAATTTAAGAAGATAAGTGCAAAAAATAAGGATTTGAAAAAGGAGAATGATATTTTGATTGAAGAAAATAATTTGCTTAAATTAGAAATATCATCTTTAAATTCAAGAATTTCTGACTTGAAAAAAGATATTTCTTCTTTCAAAGAAAAGTATGAAGAGATTTTGAAAAATGTGACCAAGTTCAACAAAGGAAAAGAAAGTTTGAAAAATTTGTTATCTTCACCAAAAATTTCAAACAATCATTTTGGGATTGGTTTTTCAAAATAAAAAAAGAAAAGATTTCTCATTCATATGGTAGAACTAATCATATTTCATCTCATCCATATGTTAAGAAGAATAATCTTTTAGGAAGACCCAAGTACAAATATATATGGGTTCCTAAAGATTGAATTTTTTTGACAAGAATGCTTATATTGCTTCATACATGAACACTCTGTGCAATTCTATTCATTATGTTTATGTTAACTAGTGAAAATCAAATTTCAAATGGATTTAGATTCCTAAAGACTAATCCTTTTGGACCCTATTGAAAATGGGTACCAAACAAGTTTTCAGTTACACCGAAAGAAAAGATCTATTAATAGTTTTATGCAGTAAATGTATTTCATATGATTATATGTAAACTCTCTTTTTGTTAATGACAAAGGGGGAGAAATTATTGTCACTAACCAAACATTAATACAAGGGAAGCATAATCTATTATACATATATTTTCTTACATCATTAATGCAGGGAGTGAGTTAAGTTGTCATCATCAAAAAAGGGGAGTGTTAGATCTCTTGTTTTGATGTTTTGATGATAACAACATAAAATATGTATACTAAAATTTTTGCAGGGTTTGAAGCTACATTATCTGCTCATGAAGATCATATACTTATGTATCAAGGCTCAAGTGAAGATTCAAGAAGATTTATTGAAGACATGTAACATTTATAATATTGTAAATTTATTTTTTCATGTCTCAGTGTTGTTGTGAAAGTCTTGAAAACACACACACACACACACACACACACACACACACACTATTATTTGTTTCATGTCTTAGTCGACTATAGTGTTTTATAAAGACTTAATATACTTCTGGTAGCCTGTCCAGTCGACTGAACCCAAGTCCCAGCCGACTGCTGACTTATAACATAACCTTGATACTCTCTGTCTGTCTAATCAGTCGACCTATAAACTAGACCAGTCGACTGATAGTTCACAGAACAGTGCTTCCAGTCGACTGAGTCTCCTTCCCAGTCGACTGATTTATTTGAGCAAACACTTATCAGTCGACTGATAACAAGTTCCAGTCAACTAATCTGACAGTTTATAGCTGTTATTTCTTTGAACTTTTGATTCCTATTCCCTCTTTTCTAACAACTATATTCTAGATATTTGAATTGTCCCAACAACTATTTTTCAGTTTTCAAAAGTTCTATAAATAGCTAAGTATTCTTAGACTTTAATGTACACAATTCATTCCAAGTTCTTGACATCAGAAGTTCTAAATTTCTATCGAAAAAATCATATACTCTCTCATTTTGTCTAAATTCACTTTCAAATGACTTGTTAGACAGAAGTAGAAGAGAACCATATTAGCCACAACAAAGAATTATTTGCACTTCACATTTAAGACTTGTAGATTGATTGTAATCGGTGAAAGGTAAAGGTCTCCTCGGTGTAGAGAAGAGGCGTATAGAATTGGCATGGTTGTTGTCAATTAGTGTACATGTGTTGATTTTGTAATTCTTAAAATCAAGGTTAAGGAAAATCTCAAGTGGGCTTGCTTAAGAACTGGATGTAGGTCTGGAGGACCGAACCAGGATAAATCTCTTGCGTTTACTTTTGTATTTTTGAGTTTTATTTCCGTGATTGATATTTACTTTTCAAGTTACTAATCTTTCTTGATAAGTTATTAGAAATACTATTCACTTTTCCTCTAGTGTTAAAGTTGTCATATACAGGATCCAACACTTGGTATGAAAGCCTTGTTAAAGAAAGGTGACAGACTTTCCATCATCATAGTTCAAAGAAGGACATTCACACAACGATCATCATTGTTCGACGGTTCCAACTATAACTATTGAAAGTGCAGAATGAAGATATACTTGCAATCTATCAACTATGAACCTTGAAACATCATCGAGGTTGTATATGAGAAACCACGTATCAACTACGACCAATAGATGGACGAACAAAAGAAATCAGTTAACCTCGATGCAAAAGCAATGAACGCTCTCTTCTGTGCCTTGAACAAAGAAGAATTCAATCGTTTGTCAATAGCAACTTCAGCTCATCAAATATGGCATACATTACAAGTAACACATGAAGGTACAAATAAAATTAAAGAATCTAATTTTTTTTTTTTTTGTGCACAGATTTGAATTGTTTCAAATGGAGGAAAATGAAACAATCGCTGAGATGATCACAAGATTTGCAGACATCATCAACTCCTTGGTTGCACTTGAAAAACCTATACAAAAGTAAAAATAGTAAGAAAGGTATTTCGGTCACTCAAACTGGAATAAGAAAAGAAGATCACCACAATAGAAGAGGCCAATGATCTTTCCACCCTTACATTGGAGAATTGATCGGGGGAAAACCGCGCACAAAAAGTGTATGTTTTGAAATGGATGTTTAAAGTGTGTGTGCTTTGGCTTCCTCGATACTTCCGTTATAGCATAGAGGCTTTAAAATGAGTCGAATCCATAAGGACGGGAGGTGATAGAAGCTTTACCGGTTGATTCACGTGTATTTTAAAAGTTCTTTAATGTTTTAAAGAATCAAAAGAAAAGAAAGCAAAGAATGAAAGAGAAGTGTACGGTGAAAACAAAGAAGTGGGAAACATAGAAAAGAATTGTTTTTATAATTTTGTTTGTATGTCTAAAACAAAGTGAAAAAGATAAAGAAAACTCACGGCTACTAACTACTAATGACTCCACCAACACGCTAACCTCTTAGTGATAGTTACCTCACATGTATCATTGGCCATCACTAGTCCTTGGTTCAAGAGCAATTCAAAGCATGACCAATATGTAACTCATCACAACCCAATTCAATAAACAAGTGCAAGCTACACTTAAACCATCAAAACTAAAAGTAAGCATGGAGTAAAGTAATGTTAGCTTGTTAGTGGTTAGGAAGTTAGAGTTAGATCCATCATCATGAGCCATCAATGGCTCTTGCAAGAGCAAGGCCAAGTAGAGGCTATTAGATTCATGTGGATTATCATCAAAGAAGTTAGACTAGTTGGTGGTTAGTAGTTAGTTGCCATGAGAGAAAAACTAGCTACGCATGTAAAAGAGATTAGAGAGAAGAAAACATAGAGAGGTAAAGAGAGCACCTTTCATAGATTGTCACCTTCTATTACAAGCACTCTTGCATTCCAAGCATGAACCACTCTCTCTCCCTATTACAAGATCTACAAAATGGAAAATACAAAGAGGAAGAAGAAGAACTAACCTAACGTAAACTAAACTACAACATGGAAATCAAAACTACCCTAAAATCTGCATATCTTCAACGCAGGAACCCCAGGGGGTATTATAGGCGCCAAGGGAACAAGGGACCAGGGGACAAACCCTGGCCCGAAGCGGCGCGCGCGCCGCGACCGTATGGCCGCGGAAACGCGGCCCAGGCCGCGTTTCCGCGGCCATCCTGGCGCCGCGCGCGCGGCGCTTCGAGCCGCGCGCGGTCCTTTTGGTCCCCTGTCAGAGTCTGCTCCCGGATTTTAGTTTCTGGCCCCTGGTGTTTACAGAATTAGCTCTCTAGGTCAATGGCTATCTTTAATAGGCTTTTAATCACCAATTAATGGTGATTTAGGGTCTTCTTCTCCATTGCACACCATGGACCTAGAATCAAGCAAGCAAGGTATTATTAGCAGAATTTATTATCAAATAAATGTGAAGATGAGGTATAAATTATGCAAAATTAGATACTAATCACACCCCCACACTTATCTTTTTGCTCATCCCGAGCAAAACAAAAATAAGAAAATTATTACACCACTTTCGCAGGTGACGCGATTGCACTGAGCATGTGCAACAAGTCGTTAAACCTCTAAGTTTCCCCTAGAGGAGGAGTTTTGTCTCCTAAGGGTTTTCAGCGGATTACACCCACAAAATCCATAAAGAAAGAAATCAAATGTTAGTATTTTGAAATAGAGAAAAGTGTTGAAATATTTTTGTGAAAATATAAGGATCTAAGGTCATAGGTTAACCAGAAATTGTTCTTTCTTAAACTAAGTCAAAATGCAAAAAATCTTGTTATAAATTAAATGTAAGAATTTAAAATTGAATTGACTTTTTGATCTCTCATAAAACTCTTAGAAAAATATGCACTTTGTGAACAGTGAAGGTTTTTGGGAAATCGACTCTAACTTTCATGCCATGTATTTATATTATCATTATTTATTTATTTTTTTCTCTCTTTTTTTCCCTTAGTTTTCTTAGGCTTTCTTATTTACCCGGGTAGTGAGCCTTTAGCCGGTGACTCCCAAACCAGATGGTCTTAGGGCACCAGATGAGAAAACATCCCTCGGACTTAAGGACTCGAGTAAACAAGGCCACAAAACTAAAGGGAATTATTTTATTTTTATCCACCATTTTAGGTGTGAATAATCATGCTTCCTGAGGCATAATTACCCAACTTCAATAAGTGATTTTTATTGTCATAATTTTTTTTTTTAAATATATTTTTATGACATTTCTAGTCTTTGTTTCATTCCCAAAATTTGTGTGTGAAGTGCATAAATCTAAGGCAAAAAATTCAAGATCAAATTATCTTTTCAATCTTATTTTCTTATCCTAAAATTTAAACAAGATCTATTATTTTGACTTGGTTTAAAATTTCATAATTTTAGGTCTTCCTAATTCCTAAGATAATCTTAATTTTCTTAAAAATGGATCAAAACTATTTCTCTTAATTCAAAAAGTTTTGTAAAAAGAAAAGAAAAGAGTATTTTTTTAATTTTTTTATTTAAAAAGAAGTGTAAAAGAAAGAAAATGTAAAACTAACTATGTTAGTAAACCCTCCCCCACACTTATCTCACGCATTGTCCTCAATGCATCGTGAATGTGTATATACATGAAATAAATGGGAGAGAAGGAAAATTACCTTAGGGGGGTGGCTCCGGTGGTGGTCTGATTGGGCCAAGCGTGGCTACCCAATCAAAATAGCGTGGATCGTGCAGGAACCCACCAATGACCTCTTTAATATGACCCAATAAAATGTTGATTGAATGAATGATCTTATTTAAAAAATTATCCCCATCTAATTTCCAATTTTCAAAAATAATTATTGAGTCATTTTTGTCAACATTCTTGTCCAACAATGAAGTGTGATTTTGAAAGATGATGGATTTGGACTCAAAGGAATCAGGAATAAAAACCGATACCGACTCGGAAGTTGACTCAGATCAAGTCGAGAGTCAATAATGAGAGTCGAAATTGGTTCAAAAATAGGGTCCAAACCAAAGAAGTGATGTTCACACACTTTCCCCATGAATGAAGTGTGATCATGAGAGATTGGTGATTATATTTCACGGTGTACTGATACAGGATTCAACGTTGACTCCGGAATAGAGAAAAAATCTGGTAAAGATACCAGAGTCATTATTGAATTAAAAAGCGAAATGGAATTACTAACATGAGGTTCAGGATCACAGTCAGGTTCGGTTTCAATTTCAGGAAAGGGATAACTTGCCAGAATGTCCAGGCGATTTTCATAACTTGGAGCGTGGTCAAGTTCAAATGTATGTTCTGAAATTGAAGCTAGATTTTCAAAATGACATGATTCATGGGTCCAATCAGTAGAGTTAGGGATATAAGAATCGGTCAAAGGTTGACAAGAAAGGCTTTCCTCGCTCTCATTGATCAATTCGCTCAAAAGTGAATCTAACCTACTGATAGGCAGGGTAGCAGAATTTTGAATCTGAATCATGTCTTCCATACTTTTTGCAATTGGTTCTTCTTGAAAAGGTGAGTATGGAAGTTGATTTTGGAAATTATGATAAATTTGTGAGTCCATCGAATTTTGCGATCGATGCTCGGACTCACGTAAGGGTTCCATACTCAAGTCCAGTACTGATGGTTGTTCATTTTGAATAGGTGAGACTGGAAAAGATGAGTAGGACTCTTGAAAATTTGGTTGAGATGAGGAGTCCAACATGTTTTGCACTCTATCACAAAAGACTTCCAAACGCTTTTCTAGCTCAGATTCGTCTTCAATTGAATGCTCTAGAAAAGAAGTATGTGGAGTTTGATGTGAGAAGGATTGTGATTTGAGCAAATTTTGCATTTGTTGTAGGGACTCTTCTATACTCCTTTCTAATGATGATTTTTCTTTGGGTGGTGGAATAGGAAAAGGAGTATATGAACCAAAATCGGGAAATGAATTTTGTGAAAATTGTGAACAAGACGGTTGAAAGTTTGACTCAGGGGAGTTGAATCTCCATTGACTCTGTGAAGAGTAGAAATTATTTTGAAAATTATGGTCATAAGATTGGGGATATGGGTCATATTGAGTCGGATAATCCCAACTCGGCATATATTGTTGGTTCATGTTGTACATAGCCGGGTTAGAATTATCCGAGTCAAATGAGGTCGGAGTGAAATATGGATTCATGTTAGGATTGAAAGAATTGTTGTTATTGAAATCCATATCACAATTTACAAAAAAAGAAGAACAAACAAACCAGCAAACAAACAAACAAAAGAAAAAGAAAACAAGCCTATGCTAGGGTTGACTTAGACCTAGACGACTCCTAACTGGTTAGACTGTCCACGAGGGGTCTATTGTCGGAAGCTGACCACGAGTTAATCGGCCAGGTAGGGGCAAGATCAGTGGGAGGTATCCGTGCCGGAGCAACGGGCCTAATTATGCCAAACCACTGTTCTTCGAGGTTTCGCCTCTCAATCCCCAACCTTAGACACCGATTTAGCAAGAGTCAAATTCTAATAACTTTCCCCTTAGATCAATCTCCTAAATGAGTCCGAGATATCCCTAGGGGCCAACGTCTAGCAATTTTTATTAAGGCTTGGGTTGTGTGAGTGGGGAGGTGATTTTTGGGCTAAGGGAGGGTAATAACTTTCCCACCTTATGTTGTATTGGGTGTTGCCCTTAGGTTAAATTTGTGCAAGTGTACAATATAGATAAGATGAACACAAAAAAGCGAGTAAATCACTGAAGTATTTGTCCTAACTATATGCTATGCAATATGTACACCTCCTATCAATATCACAACAACATAAGAACGAAATACAGTATATTGGAATGAAAATTGACACGTGCCTAGATGCAAATGTCTAAACCGTTTTAAAGCATCCAATTTTCCGTATTTTAGTTCTTAAAATTATTTACAGTGTACAGTGATAGAAGCAGAATATATGAATGTACAAGAAATTACCCGACCACACTTGAGCAAGTGTGGACTTCTGCAATGCTAAAATTTAACCTGCACACCAAAAAACAAAGAAGAGAAGTTAACAAACTTGTGAAATCAAACCGTTTCCATTCCCCGGCAATGGCGCCAAAATTTGATCGGGGGAAAATCGCGCACAAAAAGTGTATGTTTTGAAATGGATGTTTAAAGTGTGTGTGCTTTGGCTTCCTCGATACTTCCGTTATAGCATAGAGGCTAAAACGAGTCGAATCCACAAGGACGGGAGGCGATAGAAGCTTTACCGGTTGATTCACGTGTATGTTAAAAGTTCTTCAATGTTTTAAAGAATCAAAAGAAAAGAAAGCAAAGAATGAAAAGAGAAGTGTACGGTGAAAACAAAGAAGTGGGAAACATAGAAAAGAAATGTTTTTGTAATTTTGTTTGTATGTCTAAAACAAAGTGAAAAAGATAAAGAAAACTCACGGCTACTAACTACTAATGACTCCACCAACACGCTAACCTCTTAGTGATAGTTGCCTCACATGTATCATTGGCCATCACTAGTCCTTGGTTCAAGAGCAATTCAAAGCATGACCCATATGTAACTCATCACAACCCAATTCAATAAACAAGTGCAAGCTACAGTTAAACCATCAAAACTAAAAGTAAGCATGGAGTAAAGTAATGTTAGCTTGTTAGTGGTTAGGAAGTTAGAGTTAGATCCATCATCATGAGCCATCAATGGCTCTTACAAGAGCAAGGCCAAGTAGAGGCTATTAGATTCATGTGGATTATCATCAAAGAAGTTAGACTAGTTGGTGGTTAGTAATTAGTTGCCATGAGAGAAAAACTAGCTACGCATGTAAAAGAGATTAGAGAGAAGAAAACATAGAGAGGTAAAGAGAGCACCTTTCATAGATTGTCACCTTCTATTACAAGCACTCTTGCATTCCAAGCATGAACCACTCTCTCTCCCTATTACAAGATCTACAAAATGGAAAATAAAAAAAGAAAAAAAAGAAGAACTAACCTAACCTAAACTAAACTACAACATGGAAATCAAAACTACCCTAAAATCTGCATATCTTCAACGCAGGAACCCCAGGGGGGTATTTATAAGCGCCAAGGGAACAGGGGGCCAGGGGACAAACCCTGGCCCGAAGCGGCGCGCGCGCCGCGACCATATGGCCGCGGAAACGCGGCCCAGGCCGCGTTTTCGCAGCCATCCTGGCGCCGCGCGCGCGGCGCTTCGAGCCGCGCGCGGTCCTTTTGGTCCCCTGTCAGAGTCTGCTCCCGGATTTTGGTTTCTGGCCCCTGGTGTTTACAGAATTAGCTCTCTAGGTCAATGGCTATCTTTAATAGGCTTTTAATCACCAATTAATGGTGATTTAGGGTCTTCTTCTCCATTGCACACCATGAACCTATAATCAAGCAAGCAAGGTATTATTAGCAGAATTTATTATCAAATAAATGAGAAGATGAGGTATAAATTATGCAAAATTAGATACTAATCAAGAATCTCGTCAGAAATCTAATGGCATACAAAGTATAACTTCAAGAGAGAAAGAAGAAAAAATAACCAAAGAAGAAAGTACTTGCCTTCAAAGCATCATCAGATACGGAAGATTCTGTAGATGAAGAAGAAGATATTGCCATAATCACAAGAAAATTCAAAAAATTCTTCAGAAAAATAAGTTCAAGAAGAATAAAAATATTAATATAATCATTTGTGTTTTAAATGTAATAAATCAGGACACATGAAGAAAGATTGTCCCCTACTAAAACCAAAAGCCAACTTCGACAATTTCAAGAAGAAGAAGAAGGCTTTACAAGAAACTTGGGATGATAGTGATTCTACCTCATCCGATGAAGAAGAAGTTACCGAATCAGGAAACATGTGCTTTATGGTCCAAGAAGATGGGGTATGCCATTTCATAAATTATGATGAATTTCTTGATTCATTCAAAGAACTGATTTTTGAATTTAAGAAGATAAGTGCAAAAAATAAGGATTTGAAAAAGGAGAATGATATTTTGATTGAAGAAAATAATTTGCTTAAATCAGAAATATCATCTTTAAATTCAAGAATTTCTGACTTGAAAAAGGATATTTCTTCTTTCAAAGAAAAGTATGAAGAGATTTTGAAAAATGTGACCAAGTTCAACAAAGGAAAGAAAGTTTGAAAATTTTGTTATCTTCACAAAAAATTTCAAACAATCATTTTGGGATTGGTTTTTCAAAAAAAAAAAAAGAAAAGATTTCTTGTTCATATGGAAGAGCTAATTATATTTCATCTCATCCATATATTAAGAAGAATAATCTTTTAGGAAGACTCAAGTACAAATATATATGGGTTCCTAAAGATTGAATTCTTTTGACAAAAATGCTTATATTGCTTCATACACGAACACTCTGAGCAATTCTATTCGTTATGTTTATGTTAACTAGTGGAAACCAAATTCTAAATGAATTTAGATTCCTAAAAACTAATCCTTTTGGACCCTATTGAATATGGGTACCAAACAAGTTTATGTTTATTTTTCAGGTACACCGAAAGAAAAGATAGACTGTTAATAGTTTTTATGCAGTAAATGTATTTCATATGATTATATGCAAACTCTCTTTTTGTTAATGACAAAGGGGAGAAATTATTGTCACCAACCAAGCATTAATACAAGGGGAGCATAATATATATATATATATATATATATATATATATATATATATATATATATATATATATATATATATATATATATATATATATATATATATATATATATATATTCTCACATCATTAATGCAGGGAGTGAGTTAAGTTGTCATCATCAAAAAAGGAAGAGTGTTAGATCTCTTGTTTTGATGATAACAACTTAAAATATGTGTACTAACATTTTTGCAGGATTTGAAGCTACATTATCTGCTCATGAAGCTCATATACTATTATATCAAGGCTCAAGTGAAGATTCAATTAGATTTATTGATGACATGTAACGTTTATAATATTATAAATTTATTTTTTCATGTCTTAGTAGTTGTCGTAAAAGTCTTGAAAACACACACACACACACACACTATTATTTGTTTCATGTCTTAGTCGACTATAGTGTTTTATAGAGACTTAATATACTTCTAATAGCTTGTCCAATCGACTGATCCCAAATCCCAGTTGACTGCTAACTTATAACAGAACCTTAGTACTCGCTGTCTATCTGATCAGTCGACCTATAAACTAGACCAGTCGACTGATAGTTCACAAAACAATGTTTCAGTCGACTAAGTCTCTTTCCCAGTCGACTAATTTGTCTGAACAAACACTTTTCAGTTGACTGATAACAAGTTTCAGTCGACTGATCTGACAGTTTATAGCTGTTGTTTCTTTGAACTTTTGATACCTATTCCCTTCTTTCTAACATCTATACTCCTGATATTTAAATTAACCCCACAACTGTTTTTTAGTTTTCAAAAGTTCTATAAATAGCTAAGTATTCTTGGACTTCAATATACACAATTCATTCCAAGTTCTTGACTTTAAAAGTTCTGAATTTCGATCAAGAAAACCATATACTCTCTCATTTTCCTAGATCCATTTTCAAATGACTTGTTAGGCAGAAGTAGAAGAGAAACCCTATTAGCCATAATAAAGAATCATTTGCACTTCATATTAAGCGCTTGTAGGTTGATTGTAATAGGTGAACGGTAAAGGTCTTCTCGGTGTAGCGAAGAGGTGTACAGAATTGACAAGGCTATTGTCAATTAGTGCACATGTGTTGATTTTGTGTTCTCAAAATCAAGGTTAAGAAAAATCTCAAGCGGGCTTGCTTAGGGACTGGATGTAGGTCTGGAGGACCGAATTAGGATAAAATATCTTGTGTTTGCATTTGCATTTTTACGTTTTATTTATGTGATTGATATTTACTTTTCAAGTAACTAATCTTTCTTGATAAGTTTATTATAAATACTTTCCAGTCGTCCTTTAGTGTTCTAGTTTCCATATACAGGATCCAACAATAACTAGTCCATCTACACATTATTTTAAATCAAGAATCACAATTATTAGGTACTAACACATCTTTGTTTATAGTGATTTAATATTTACATGATTTATTGAACAATATTCATGATTTATTGAATAAATCAATAATTATTATATTTAACATGATGAAATATCATTTATAAAAGAAAAACACTCATACAATTATCACAGGGATGTAGCTCATCGCTCTACGATCGCAACGACTTAAGAATCATCCAGATCGGACTCCGAATGTTTAAGACATCGCCTGAACACTAAAATCAATATAATTAGGCTAAATACGTAAAATTGTAAATATTCTAATTTACCAGGGATTTTATGTAAAATTACCTTTAATTTGTTTTGAAGTGGGTTTGGTTTGCTATCTGGTCGGGTTCAGATCCACAGCTCGGACCCATTTAACTTAATTGGTTAAAGGTTATTGGGTTAATGGGTTTGGGTTGTTAGTGGGTTCAATACATGAGAGAGAGGAGAAAGAATGAGAGAGAGAGAGAGAGGAAGTCAGGGAAGGGGAGGTGGCTGACCTGACTGGCCAGTAGCGACGGCTGCCAGTAGCGATGGCGCTCCGGCCAGCCTGCCATGGCGAAAAGAGAGAGAGTTGGAAGGTGAACAAGAAAGAGAAGAAAATAAGAAAAAGAAGAAGGAGATGGTGGCGGTGGTTGGCAGAGCATGGCCAGCATGGTCAGCGACATGGCTGGTTTATGCTCGACCAGAGGGAAAGAGAAGGAAGAGAACTTCAATAATAAAGAGAGAGAGAAAGAGAGGAGATAGAGAGAGAGAGAGAGAAGAAAGAGAGTCAGAAAGAGAGAGACTGCATGGGGTGGCTGCGCGGCCAAGAGCGGCGGCCCGCGGTAGGCCTGGGATGGTTGTCGCCAACGGTCTGGCCGCCGGGGAGAGAGTGAAAGATAAATAAGTAAAGAAAAGTGGTGGAAAGGCGGTGGAGAAAGATCGATGGCTTGGGGAAGAACGAAAAGAAAAGGATTAGAGGAGAAGAAGAAAAGAAAGAAAAGAAGAAAAAAGAATTTAATTTAATATTATTTAATTGTGTAAATTTTGATTAGTTCAGAATGGTTCTCAAAAATTAAGTAAAATAGCAAATATTACCCAGAGGATCAATATGAAATTGAATTCAAGAAATTCAGTCTGGTCAGCAAATTAAAAATCCTGCAATCGATCGATAATGCTAGTCGACATCGGTTTAGTCAGATTTATAATTAATTCAAAAAAATTTCAAAAATACGCTTAAATAGAAAATATGATCTTGAAGAATAATTTGAAAGCAGATTCTTGAAATTCAACCTCGTTTATAAATTAAAAACCATGGAATCGATTATCAGCATCGATCGGCACCGAACTCGGAGATTTTCCAAAATAATCCAGAAATATTCCAGAAAATTTTAGAAAAATCTGAAATATTAAAAAATAATATCTGAAGCTGAAACTGGTTTAGTCTGACTATCAGGTAGGTCAAATCAAGAACGTATACCATATCGAGTACTAATACTTTGACACGTACATCTAATGCCGGGGGTTACACTTCTACCGACCTTACAAAAAAATTTCGTTCTCGAAATTTTAATTCAAGTGGAAGACCAATATTTTACTGATCCTGAAACCTAAATGTTATGAGTCTATAGCGCTTCCACTGCACTACTCTGATATCTACCTCGAACTCTGGATTGGATGACTAGTTTCGTGAATCAAAGATAGAGATTGAAGTAAAAAGGATGAAGAAAAAGTGGAAATGAAGCAAAATACTTCGGATGGCAACTGAAATAGGGAATAGTAAGAATCAAGGAATAGATTTTTGAAAGAAATTGTATTCTTGTATTCGTAGCTGGAATCCCCAAATCCAGATAAATATTAGTTCTAATCTGAATCTGGTTGTGCTGTTGGTAAGAGCCCAACTTTTGATATATGTGGTTACTCACATTTGATTTAAAACTAGGCTCTGATACCAATAAAACTCTATCATGCCCCGCTTCCCAAAATATATAATAGCGAGGACGCGACGAGAGTCGGCGACGCATATACGTAAGGAAAAATATCCTACGTATATGCGCTAAGCCTTAGTACGGGAAAATAAATACATTATACATAATTATTTCAATATTAAATAAGTACAATATTACCTGCAAAAGGGCCAGTAATCATAATAGATATGAAAATATGGATAAATAAGAAATTAAAGACAGAGAAATAATGGTACCTATATAATATAGATGATGAGTCTCTTATTTCTATCCCGTGAAATATCAGGTACTATGATATCTCAGATCTCCAACCGGGCATGCAAATCTAGGATTGTCAGAATGCGACCTAGTGAGTGATAAAATAAAAAGAGTAATAGTATACTATAATAATATAACAATCACACTAACATATAATACATTATAAAATAACAGTGATACATTATAGTTATACTAACAATTATATACAATTATTATATTAGCACTATGACATTATTATTGTCAAGTGTGTTACAATAATGTTACTTTTACAATAATATACAATATGTGATTAAAGTAAGAACGAAGTCAATCAGGAAGAGTTATATATATACATATCGATTAACATAATATTTTTTATAATAATTAACAGGTTTTTAATATGTAATATAAAATAAGATGCATATCTTTTAATTATACTTAATGAATCTGTTTGTATGATTAACACGTATTAAGTCTTAATTATTTTATATTTATTATTTACACTAAAAGTACTAGTAAGATGACAGTTAATGATTATAAATATAAACATCAACACATGAAATAAAAAAAGTAATAACGTTATAGTGTGTGATTATATAGGAATAGTGTGTCTACAGAAAATACATGAAATGAGCATACATAGTGACATATTAGTAAATAATAAATCTGAATGATCAATACAATATACACAGGCAGGATATCATGCAGGTGAAAAATAACATATTATTATACAATAATAATAATCAGTATCACTTATTATTTTAATTAATCTCTTCCAGTATCTAATACCACTGGCAGTTCATACCGGAGCCCGTACTCCAGCTGAACCCATCTGAATATGGTATACGGGTATTATTATCTGAATGAGAAAGTGACCAAATAACAAGCGTTTCTGACGTCACTATTGTTTATACTATTTTATTATCTTAATTGAAAACTCAATAGTCAAGGAACTCTAATCGGATGGGTGTATCCCGTGCATACCCGAGATCATGACTTTAAATGGACCCCTGACTGTTGAGACCAGTGATTGAGATGAAACTTGCACAGAAAATACAGAATTTTAGAAATAAAGAATAAAAGTGCAAAGATCTCAATTCTACCGCGATAACAAGTGGCTATGTGGGTCATGATCCACAAGGAGGGACTTGCGATGGAAGTGTCTTGTAAGTTCCCTTTTAATTCACTTAAAATGGCTAAAATTTCTTCTATGTTCTTTAAAAAGAAAAGAGAAAGAAAGCTATGTTAATTTGGAGAAAGCGGTAGATAGGAGAAGATGGTGACTGTGAAAAATAAAAAACTTAGTTGAAGAAAAGAAATGAAAAGAGTAAAGAAAAGAGAGTTGGAATTGGAAGTGATTTAAACTAATGAATTAAAAGAAAGAAAGAACTAAAATACTTACTTATTTCTTTGGCGCTTGCTTACCTCTGATCCATTCCAATGATTGACCTTGGCTTGAAGGCGATCAAAAGATGACAGATAGGATCTTTCCCATTCTCATACTAAACAAAAAAATTAAGGTGCAAGCTAAAACTAATTTATAAATGGCTATCCATCATCATAAGCTGTCAACGGTATTTGCAAGGGTAAGGCAAATTTGTGGCTATCAGAGTCATTTGAATTTACAAGCTCCTCAAAAGGAAGAAGAAGAAAAAAAAATAAAGAACAAGAAAAGTAAAAGAAGAACATAAAAGTATAACTTTCGATTAAATTAAGTAATTATGAAAGAAAGGAATAACACTTACACTGGTGTCACTCTCGGTACAGCCTTCACTCTCATTCTCTCATGAAACTCTGCTCTCCTCTGAGTTGCATAAATAAAAATAAAATTTTATAAATAGAAAATAAAAACCTACACTAAACTAGAACAATAACCTAGCCTAAAATCTATTTCTGCTGAATGGTGCGAATTCACAAGGAGGGGGAGCGATAGAAGCTTTGATGTTCAGTTTCTTGTTTATCTTGAAATTCCTTCTTTGTTTCAAAAAGAATGAAGAAGTAGAAGAGTAAAATTGTTTTGGTGGTTGGTGAAAACAAAGTGAAAAGGTTGGTTTGTGGAAATGCGAAGTGAAAAAGAAATGCGAAAGAAGTTGATATGAAGAAGTAGAAAACAAGTTTTGAAAAAAGAAAAGAAAGCAGTTTTGGAAAAAATCTTGAAAAATAAACTGAGTGTTGCTTAAAAAAAATTTGAAAAAGAGAACAAGTTTTGAAAAGAGGTTTTGAAGGAAAGAACTTAGAAAGTAAAGTTTAAAAGCGGGAAGAGTAGATTTTTCTTTTGAGATTGTAAAAATGCATGGCTAACCTCCAACTAATAGATCCCACTAACCAATAACTTTTTGATGATAGAGCCTCACAATGGATCCTTGGCCTTTACCACTCTTATGCTATAAGAACTTGTCATGTGGATAACGAATGAAAATTTTTCACCCATCACATTGTGTTACACGGAAAAAACTCGAAGGTCACCTCATCAAGATCCATTTTACGGCGAGAATGGAGTAAACTACAAGTGCACAATCGGTATTGGTAAGGATGAATAGGTATTCTCTAACTTCACCAAACAAAACAAGGTTAGTACATCAATAAATCATCTATAACAAGTAGTTAAGCATGAAATATCAGAATTAGCTTACATGTTAGTGTGTTAGAGTTAGAACCCTTCATCTTTAGCCATCTATAACTGTTGCTTACACAAGACTTATTATGAGGCTTATTGATTCATGTGGGTTATCAATCAATCAGTTAGAGGTTAGTGGGTTGGTAGTTAGTTAGCCATGCCATAGGGAAATTTGTTAGACATGGTATTGAAATGCAAGGAAGTAAACATCATTACACTATTTGCAAGGAAGAAGAAAAGTTTGTAAAAACAACAAGAAAACTAGAGAAGAAAGAAGGAGCTTGTATTGACTGCCACAAGTCAATTACAGAACTCTCTCTATTTTCTGGACTAACAAGGAGAAAAGAAAATTACACAAGAGCTCTAAAGAAAATCATAAATAAATTCTTAAAATTTTTTTCTAAATTCTATCACTCCTCCTCTCACAGATCTAGAAGGGTATTTATATTCTCAAAAGCCAGGTCCAACCAATCACAGTTATAGAAGAAAGCGATGCATCAACGGTCAGGGATTTGCCATGAAAACGCAGCCAAAGTCATGTTTCCGTGGCAGAATCTTGGTCGTTATGCTAGTGCCAGCTCTGACAGCCTGGCTCTGTCTAGGTGTCATGTAGAAGCTTCTTATTATCTCCAAATATCCTGTGGTTTGTTACAGAACTGTGCTTCATAGATTGGGCTTTAAATAATCTTCATTAAATCCTAATTAAATTAGGATTTTGTGCCTTCTTCTCCATTGAATTGTGGACCAAAAAATTAAAAGAAAAGCATTAGAAATTACCATTTTATTAGCAACTAAATAGGAAAATATGATGTAAATAGTGTAAAAATGAATACTAATCACACCCCTATACTTAGCTTCTGCTCGTCCCATAGAAAAATAAGAAAAAAAGAAAACCTAAAGCAGAGATGTTATTAGACCACTTTCGCAGGTGACGCGATTGCACTGAGCGTGTGCAACAAGCCGTTAAACCTCTATGTTTCATCTAGAGGAGGAATGTTGTTTCCTGAAGGTTTTCAGCGGATTACACCCACAAAATCCCAAAAAGAAAAATAAATGTTAGTATTTTGAGAATTCTTTTTGAAAAGGAGAAAAGTTTATGATCCATTCTTGCAAAAATTAAGTGATCTATGGTTTTAGGTTAACCTTTAACTATTCATTCTTAATTCAAGTCTCCATGTAAGGGATTGTTATAAATTAGGATTAAAGGATTGGGATTAGATTGATTATTTGATCTTTTATTAAACCTAAAAAGTATACACTTATATGTATGGGGGATTTTAACTTGGACTTATGATGCCTTTATATCTATCTATCTACACACACACATACACACACACATATATACGTGTATATATATACGTGTGTATATATATAAACGTATATATATACGTGTATATATATACACACGCATATACACACGTATATATATACGTGTATATATACACACGTATATATATACGTATATACATGATTGAGATTTTACCTGCACACAAGAATACAAAATTTCAGATTTAAGAATAGGATGTGCAAGGTACTCAATTCTACCGCTATAGCAAGTGGCTATGCGGGTCGTGATCCACAGGGAGGGACCAGCGATGGAAGCTTGTTTAGTAAGTTCTCTTTTATGCTACAATTAATAGTCGTTAAAGTCAGGTCAGAAAGAAAGTGGTAGATTAAGAAGATGGAGAAACTAGAAGTGATATTTACAATGAAGTGGAAGAAGTGTGAAAAAGATTGGGAATATTGTAGTGTTGGTAATCTAAACTAAAGAAATAAAAGAAAGAAAACTAAATACTAAAAACATACTTACCTCTTCGGCGTCTGTTTACCTTTGCACCGTATCAACGATGTACCTTTCTTTGAAGGCGAGCGAAGCATGGAATATAAGATCTTCCCCATTCTCGATTTACACTATGAAATAAAAGGGCGAGCTATACTACCATGAAAATGGATGTTCATCTTCATAAACCATCAACGGCACTTGCAAGGAGAAGGAAACTTCGAGGCTATTGGTTTTACTTGGATCAACCAACACAAAAGAGGGAAACAAAAACAAAACAAGAATAAAGAAGAAACAGAACTTCGATTTGATTCTTATAACAATGGAAGAAAAGACTTGCACCAGTACAAGCTTGATCTCCTTCCTCCATGAAACTCCTCTCTCCTCTCAGTTACATAAAAAAATAAAAATTACATAAAAGAAAACTAAAAAAACCTAAGTTCCCGTCTCTGGATCTGCCCTTGAGCTTCAGAGATCTGCACTTCCTCTATTGCTATGCAGGGGTATTTATAGGAGAAAACTAGAGGATAAGAAGCGTATGAAGATAAGAGGAGCAAAATATCTCTGAATTTGAATTCTTCTTTTATCTCCAAACTTGTTTTGACTTATCCATAGAAGTTCAAATCTGTCCTGCAACTTGTTATCATGTTGATCGCTGAATATGGCTTATCTGATGACGGAATTGGAAAGTTTGATCAATATAAGAGTTGTATTCCTTCAAGTCTTATTTCTAGAGTATCTTGAATCATCAGATTTGAATATCTGTAGCAAAAGTTATGATCTGAATACTAAAACGTGTACAGTCTGAATCCGAATTTTTCTCTCCTTTATCTTCATCTTGTGGTGCAAGCAACCTTATTCAAATAGAAGTCCATCTTATCCTTTTCCTCCTCCTTTTAGCAATTAGGAGTTCTATCTTATCTTTCCTTTTTCTCACTTAGATTTTAAATAAAGAGTTTAAAAATCTAAGTTTAGATTAGGTTAGATATTATAGAAACTTCTAAATTACTACAACTTTTGCACATGGGCTTGCACGTGGGCTTTTTGGGCTTCTGGGCTTCTTTCAGGCTTTTATTTCTTTATTTTGTAATTACCCAAGGCCTGCACATATTAAATAATAAAACTTTAATAATAGTGCATAATTAAAAGAATAAATAGGGAAACATGATAGTAAATGTAGTGATAAATATGCATTTTTTACTACCTATCACACCCCCACACTTATCTTTTTGCTCGTCCTCGAGTAAAAATCAAAAAGAATAAGAAAAGAGAAAACTAATCTATCCTAACTCACTTTCGTAGGCATCACGGTTGCACTTAGCATGTGCAACAAGCAGTTAAACCTCTAGGTTACCCTAGAGGACGAGTGTTGTCTCGTGAGGGTTTTCAGCGGATTATACCTACAAAATTCATAAAAAGGAAAATATTTGAAATATGTTTGAAGAGACTAGTAATCTATAAGTTTTTAGGATTATCATTTTTATTCATTCTTAAACTTAGTCTTTATATAGTAAATTGTTATCCATTTTAGGTAAGGATCAAAATTGAATTTTTGTATAGTCTTTTTCGTTACCAAAAGTTATATGCATCCTTGTGAATCTTTACTAGAAATTCCTTAACTTGGACTCTCATGCCTCTTTATTATTATTTTTTTCTTTTTTTTAATATGTATAACTCATCTAATTTTCTTTCGTGTAAGCATGAAGGCTTCTTGAGGCCCTCATACCTAACTAATTGACTATTAAATGTGTTAGTACATATATAAATAATTTTTCTTAGTTTTTCTTAGGCTTTCTAATCCACCCATGTAGCGAACTTAAAGTCGGTGGCTCCCAAACCGGTTGGTTTTAGGGCACCGAGTGAGAAAACACCCCACGGACTTAAGGATTCGAGTGAACTAGGCCACAAAACTAAGGTTTTTATTTATACAATCACCTTTAGGCGTGAATACTTATGCTTCTTGAGGCACATGTATCCAGCTTAATCAATAAATTTTTTTTAATTATATATATATATTTTTTAATTAATTTTTTTAAGGCACGAGAGTCTTTGTCTTAGAATCCTAGATATGTAAATGTATTAGGTATGCACATTTCATTAAGGTTAAAATGAAGACTAATTACTCATTCAATTTTTTTCTCCTATACCTAAAAATTCAACAATTTATTTATTTTGACCAAGTTTTTAGAAATCCTAATCATGATTTTCCTAATTCTTAAGACTAACTTAGATTTCTTTCAAAAGATAAGTCAAAATATGTTTTTTTTTTTTAAATTTTGTTAGTTAGTATCTAACTATGTTAGTATGTTAGTAAATCCTCCCCCCACGCTTATCTCATGCATTGTCCTCAATGTATGAATGAATGCATGTATGCATGAAAAAGAAGAAAGGGAAGGAAAATATTACCTTAAGGTGGTGGCTCCGGTGGTGGTCGGATTGGGCCAAGCGTTGCTACCCAATCAAGATAATGTGATAGTTCACGGAACCTACCTTTATTGACCTCTTTTCTATTTACATGTTTATAGTCCCCAGTATGAATGGGATCATGGAAGATCCTATTGTGAAACTTACTTCCTTTACATGACCAGTCCTGGAAAATCATCACAGAGTCATCATGGTCTATACCTATGTCCAACAAAAGAATGTGACTTGGTAGAACAGTTGACTTGGACTCAAGAATGATAGGTTCATGAACCAATACAAACTCGGGAAAATTGACGTGGGGTTCGAGAGTTAGTTTTGGTTCAAGCATTGAGTCCAAGTCCAAGAATTGATATTCACATTCTTTTCCCATCAATGGAATGTGACTATCCAAAATTGGTGATTCAATTTCAAAAGCTATGGGTATGGGAATAAATGTTGGCTCAGAAAATTGGTCCAAATTGGGTAAGAATACCGGAGTCAACATAGATTCGAAGATGGAAACTGAATCGCAAAGTTGGGGATCGGGTTCACATTCACAATCTAATTCAATCTCATTGAAATTAAAACTAGCCAATTTGTCCAAGGATTGGGATTGATCAAGTTCATATTGATGTGATGAAATTGAATTTTGATCAAGATCTTCTAGACAGAATGATTCTTGGTTCCTATCAACTTGGTTGGTTAGTTCAAGAATGTTTGAAAGTCTAGAAATTTGATCATTCATTATATCTTACAAACGATCCATTTTTTCTTCTAACCCATCGAATGATCATTGGAGGACTGAAACATTGGTGATGTGGTAAAAAAAGTATATGAAGATAATGGTTGAACAGGAGGTTGACAATATGGATCAGGGGTGTGTTGGCCCAAAGGCCTATCACCCTAGTTTTGATGATGATCAACTCATGAAGTTATGCTTACTAATGATCTTGTGTTTAATTAGTGACAGATTCATTATCAAGATCTTAGTAGGTTCATAGCTCAACAAAGGATAAAATGTCAAGATTTGGAGCTAGCACGGTATGATCCAAAGAGCTTTTGGATCAAGCTTGGACCAAGTCAAGAAGATGAGAAGCCTTCAAGTGAAGACTTCAAGAAGATGAAGACTTGTGTCTAGGTAAAAGATTTTTATGTTTTAGATAAAATGTAAAGGATAGAATAGTTGGTGGATTGCTCAAGTATTTATCACACACACACTCTTGATAGTTTTGTTTTTACTAAAGATTTTCTTTTAGAAAAATACATGCTTGGTTTTTGGTATTCATGTTTACATCTTTCAACCAAAACCAAAGTTATGCTTATTGTCAAAAATATAGATATTTCATCCTGATTATGTAGTGGATCATATCCATACACACTATGCTTTAAAAGTATATCTTTTTTTTGTATTTGATGAAGATTTGAAAAAACATGTTTTGGAAAAATATTGTTTTGGAAAACAGTTTTTATCATGAGCCAAATATTTTCAAGTTACAAAAATAGTCCAATCTTTAATAACATGCCTTGATTTTGTGCAAGCATGTTTGTATATCAAAGTATATTGGTAAAACTATTTTTGTAGAATTTCTATGTATTTATGGGATTTTATGCGAACCAAAAGACTTAGTTTTAAATCCCAGAAAAACTGTTTTCAGGCTTCAGCTAGTCGACTTACTACCTTTATAGTCGACTAACTCTGAAGTCGGTCGACAGGTTGGGTCGACCGATGTGCACAGACGTGCACGCCTTTGTGCACTGGAGGACGGCCGACCGTACGGGTCGACCGCTCCAGAGAGCTCTGCTCTCTGGAAATTTCGGCCGACCGTAAGGGTCGACCGACAGAGAGTTCGACTCTCTGCTCCAGTGGCTCGGTCGACCCAGGAGGTCGACCGTGGCTCCAACGGTCGGATTTCTGACCGTTGACGGTCGACCGACCCGGTCGACCGGCAGGCCTGACAGACCCCAACGGCTATATTTTTCTGGCCTATAAATTTGAGGGTCTTGTCATTGTTTTGAAAGAAGATTTTAGGAGAGCTTTGAGCCAGTTTTTCCCATTCTTTTAAAAGAGTTTTCTCCACATATTTGAGAGCAAATACTTCCAATCTAAAGGGAAGATTTTATCAAGAGTGTTTAAAGTGATTCTTTGAGTTTTTCACCATAGCTTTCATCCTTATTTTCTCACACAAACACTTGAGCTTTCCATTGCTATATCTACCTATAGGAGTGTTGTAGTGAGATTATTTTTAGGTGATCAAAGTGTTGTGATCACCAAAGACTTCTTCTTTGTTCTTTGAGGAGGCGGACAAGTGTGTTCGCGGTGGTTTAGAGTTCTTGTGTGAACTTGGTGGTTTGAGGTGCGGCCTCGGCAAGCTTGTGGGGCTTGCGTGTGTACGGGACTAGGGAGTCCGAGGGCTTGTAGGTGTTGCGGCACCGAGGAGAGATCCATTGGGATCTTGCATAGTGGAAATCCTTCATGTGTCGAAGGCGGGGATGTAGAGTAAGGTGCTCGAACCTCGAAACAAACCCTTTGTGTTTGCGATTGCCATTTCTCTCTCTATCTCCTTGTTTATATCTTGCTTTACTTATCTTGTCTTTACCTTTATATGCATGATATATTCCTTGTGCTCATATTGATATATACTTGCTTGGGTTGTTTGCTGACACTTGTATTTAACCAAGAGAGCCAACGCGACACCTCAACCCATTTAAGGGGAATCTAGAGGAGTTTGTCCAGAGCCCTTCACGGGAAATTCGGCAACACTCTTTGGTTATACGTGGTGTTTAGTGTAAAGATTTAATTAGGTCATAATTAGTTTTAGCTTCCGCATTATTAGGCATTAAGTGACCATTAGATTAGCCATCACCTATTCACCCCCCTCTAGGTGAACTTACAATTGGTATCAGAGTTAGTGCTTTTGATATTGGGTCTAACAACTTAGAGTTAAAGATCCTCATTTTAGGCTAATCACAATATTTTGTACACACACCATGGAGTTCATGTCACCACCCACTTTTGACATTCTTAACATCCAAATTTGGAAGGTTAAGATGTCATTGTACCTCAAAGCCTTAGGCATACATGTTTATCTTGCTACCACTAATGATTCATACATTAATAATAGCAAGTACATTGAGGCTAACTCAAAAGCCCTTCATACACTTAAATCAACCCTAAATGATGATTATTTATGTAGGGTTTCTAATGTTGAATCGGCTTTTGTAGCTTGGAACATCATCACCTCTCTTGGCGAAAAGGATCTATATTATGCCGGGAGTGATTCGGACGTTGGAAGCAACACCTCCAACGTGTGCTATATGGTCCAAGGGGATAACCCCCTTGAGGTAAACACCGAATCCGATGATGAGGACATGTCATATGATGAGCTATCTACTTTTTGTCATCTATTGCTTGAAAAATATGACATGATTAAGAAGGAAAATAAAATTTTGAAAAAGGGTATTGCTTGCATGCATAAAGAACATGATTCATTTAGGAATAATATTGCATGCTTAGAAAAAGAGAATGAGGTTTTGAAAAATGAAAATGTTTCCCTCATGTCAAAATTGAATGATTTATGTGAAGGGAATATGTCTTTGAAAAATAAGATTGATTTGGTAGAAAAACAAAAGGAAGATGTTTTTCAAGAAAATAAATCTTTGAAAAGAAAAATTTGTGAAAAAGAAAAAGATTTTGTTTCACAAAAGAAAAAGAAAAGTGATTCTTTATCTCATCATGCTTTTCATGCCACCACTAATGAGATTAAAGATTTGAAAAATAAAATGGATGGTTTGAGTTCAACTTTGAACTCTTATGCTTTTAATCATTCTAGGTTGGAGTCAATGTTTTCAAAGAAACAAACTCCACACATTCATGCACATCATAACCATGCATTTGCTTATGTTGCACAACATGATCACACTCCTACACATAAGCATACTAAGGTGTACACTTGTACACATTGTGGCCGCAAAGGCCATTTAGCAAAATTTTGTTATGATAGGTTAGATCATTTTAATTTTGCTAATAAAAGATTTTGGGTCCCTTAACACAAAGCTAACCCCCGTGGACCCAACAAGAAAATATGGGTACCAAAACCCCCACCTTTTGCTTTTAATGTAGGTGAGGGCTCTCACAAGACGTGAGAGGATTGGTGCCTTGGTAGTGGATGCACTTGGATATGATGGACATACTTTTGGGATGCATCACTATCAAGGAGTTTTGGTGGGACAACCACCATGTTAGGAGCTTTGAAATTGGTAACAATCTCTAAACTCCTACTTTTATGTACATGCTTTTAATTTCATATATCATATAGCATGTTCATATTTTTGTGTGCTTCATGTGGTATTTACATGCTTAGATGTAGAATGTGTCAAACTTGCATTTATACATATATGAATAGTGAACTACAATTGACTCATATATATTTGAACTTCATGCTCATTTGTATCCACTATATGCATATGTATAGACTAGTTTTGATGATTCTCTTTTATACATGTTTTGCCTATTTTTATGTTTTACTACATGTATATGTATTATTAATTCAAATCTAATAAATATACATGTATACCCGTGAGTCTCTTGCTTTCATGCATACACTATTTGTAGACTCTTTTATATTTGGGATATGTATGTGTATTGTTAGGATTAGATAAATCATACATATACCTTGAAGTTTACCTTAAGATGAAAAATAAAATTTTCATGATTTGTTTTTAATGAGAATAAAATTTCATGTCTTGTCTAAAAATGAGATTCATGTTTGATTGAGTTTCATTGTCTATTTTCATGAAAATGCCATTTACATAACATTTGAACACTCATCTTTTACTTTTCAAGATAATTTTGAGCTTTATGGACTATGAGTGCTTGAACTTTTATGTACTTAGTATAATTCATGAAAAACATATGATTCGATGTATTTGAAGGATCTTTAACTAGTTTGTCAAAAATCTATTTAAACTAGTTATTTGTTCTTCAAATTAGTTTATGAGACATACACATGATCTTACTATTCTTCAATCATAAATTCTTTTATGTTCTCAAAATTTATTTGATGCTTCATGATTTGAATATTAGTTTATATGTTAGTTTTTGTCAACACTAGGATTTATACTTGTACATATCGTGGGCCACAAATAAATCTATTTATATTTGTGCTTGAATGCTTATTTGAACCCATGAAATATGCTTGTATTGCTTGGTTTTGATGATGCATACATTTTTAAACTTGTATTCTCACTTTTAGGATTTGATTTATGATCATGTGTTTTCATTTCATGTATATGTGTATTTTGTCAAACTTTAAGATATACATGTATAACTCTTGAGTCATTTGCCTTTAATGCAAATCTATTTATATGGACTCAATTGTGTTTAAGAGATATGTATGTATACTTATTATGTTGTCAAAATATACATATATCTTGAAATATAAATTTTGTTTTTAATAAAAAAAAATGTGTGATAATTTTAATGTCTTCATGATTTAAAGGAATATTGAGATTAATTGATATTTTTTTGCTTTATTCCTTGCTTGAAGGATTTCGTACTAGTTTTAAAACATTTTCATATTAACTAGTGCAAATTCTTCATTTGGTAGAGTATATGATAAGCTTACTCTTTAATTGGTATCATTGGATATTTTCAATTGGGATCAATATGATTTTTATATACTTATATTTTGATTGTATGTATGAATGCTTTCAAATTTAAATTATATCAATTTCTATTGGTATTATCTTTTCATACATGTGATCTATTTGTGTTTTAAGAGAGTGAATCAATTGTTCTTAAAACACAATGTATAGGCTAAGCTTAATTCAACTCTCAATAGGTAATTCTTAAAGCTTATGCAATATGTTTTCAAAATTGATATCAAAATAAAAAAAAAAATTTGATTTGATATCTCAAAATGTGTTTCTTGAGAAAAGTTCAAAAGTTTAAAGAAAAATTCAAAATTTTTGATTTGTATTTCCTATATGCAAGGAGAGCTTAACATCTCTCTTACATATAGATTCATGTTGAGTATATTATAAATTGAGGAGCTTGACAACTCTTCTTTATATGATATACGTGTGTAGGGGGAGCTTCACATCTCCTCTTATGCATTACATAATATGTGTTATGTGAGTTAGGGCTTGTCATCCCTTCTTCATGTAATGCATATGTGTAGGGAAGCCAACTTAGCGTCTTCCTCTTCATGAATGTATATCGCATATAAATTTTTATTGATTGATTTATATTACCCCTTCTTGATCTCTTTGTTTTTGACAAAAATAGGGAGAAAATTTTGTTTGATTTGATTTCTCTTTGAACCCTTTGTTGATGATTGACAAAAAGGAGGAGAAAGATTTTGAGTTTATATGCATGGTTGAATAAGATTTATGTTTATGCATATATATTTTTGTATTGCAAATAGGAGAAAAAGATTTTGATTTATGCTTGTTGCATGTTTTATCTCCATACTTGCATACATATTCATATGCTTTCATTGCATATATTATTGTTTATTTGTTATGCATGAGTTAACGGGGAGCTTCTTTGAAGCTTTACTTTAATCCATGCATATATAACTTCATGAGTTTTGTCATCATCAAAAAAGGGGAGATTGTTGGCCCAAAGGCCTATCACCCTAGTTTTGATGATGATCAACTCATGAAGTTATGTTTACTAATGATCTTGTGTTTAATTAATGACAGATTCATTATCAAGATCTTAGTAGGTGCATAGCTCAACAAAGGATAAAATGTCAAGATTTAGAGCTAGCACGGTATGATCCAAGGAGCTTTTGGATCAAGCTTGGACCAAGTCAAGAAGATGAGAAGCCTTCAAGTGAAAACTTCAAGAAGATGAAGACTTGTGTCTAGATATAAGATTTTTATGTTTTAGATAAAATGTAAAGGATAGAATAGTTGGTGGATTGCTCAAGTATTTATCACACACACACTCTTGATAGTTTTGTTTTTACAAAAGATTTTCTTTTAGAAAAATACATGTTTGGTTTTTGGTATTCATGTTTACATCTTTCAACCAAAACCAAGTTTATGCTTATTGTCAAAAACATAGATATTTCATCCTGATTGTGTAGTGGATCATGTCCATACACACTATGCTTTAAAAGTATATCTTATTTTTGTATTTGATGAAGATTTGGAAAAACATGTTTTGGAAAAATATTGTTTTGGAAAAACAGTTTTTATCATGAGCCAAATATTTTCAAGTTACAAAAATAGTCCAATCTTTTATAACATGCCTTGATTTTGTGCAAGCATGTTTGTATATCAAAGTATATTGGTAAAACTATTTTTGTAGAATTTCTATGTATTTATGGGATTTTATGTGAACCAAAAGACTTAGTTTTAAATCCCAGAAAAACTGTTTTCAGGCTTCAGCTAGTCGACTTACTACCTTTATAGTCGACTAACTCTGAAGTCGGTCGACCAGTTGGGTCGACCGACGTGCACAGACGTGCACGCCTTTGTGCACTGGAGGACGGCCGACCGTACGGGTCGACCGCTCCAGAGAGCTCTACTCTCTGGAAATTTCGGCCGACCGTAAGGGTCGACCGACAGAGAGTTCGACTCTCTGCTCCAGTGGCTCGGTCGACCCAGGAGGTCGACCGTGGCTCCAACCGTCGGATTTCTGACCATTGGCGGTCGACCGACCCGGTCGACCGGCAGGCCTGACAGACCCAACAGCTATATTTTTCTGGCCTATAAATTTGAGGGTCTTGTCATTGTTTTGAAAGAAGATTTTAGGAGAGCTTTGAGCCAGTTTTTTTCCCATTCTTTTAAAAGAGTTTTCTCCACATATTTGAGAGCAAATACTTCCAATCTAAAGGGAAGATTTTATCAAGAGTGTTTAAAGTGATTCTTTGAGTTTTTCACCATAGCTTTCATCCTTGTTTTCTCACACAAACACTTGAGCTTTCCATTGCTATATCTACCTATAGGAGTGTTGTAGTGAGATTGTTTTTAGGTGATCAAAGTGTTGTGATCACCAAAGACTTCTTCTTTGTTCTTTGAGGAGGCGGACAAGTGTGTTCGCGGTGGTTTAGAGTTCTTATGTGAACTCGGTGGTTTGAGGTGCGGCCTCGGCAAGCTTGTGGGGCTTGCGTGTGTACGGGACTAGGGAGTCCGAGGGCTTGTAGGTGTTGCGGCACCGAGGAGAGATCCATTGGGATCTTGCATAGTGGAAATCCTTCGTGTGTCGAAGGCGTGGATGTAGAGCAAGGGTGCTCGAACCTCGAAACAAACCCTTTGTGTTTGCGATTGCCATTTCTCTCTCTCTCTCTCTCTATCTCCTTGTTTATATCTTGCTTTACTTATCTTGTCTTTACCTTTATATGCATGATATATTCCTTGTGCTCATATTGATATATACTTGCTTGGGTTGTTTGCTGACACTTGTATTTAACCAAGAGAGCCAACGCGACACCTCAACCCATTCAAGGGGAATCTAGATGAGTTTGTCCAGAGCCCTTCACGGGGAATTCGGCAACACTCTTTGGTTATACGTGCTGTTTAGTGTAAAAGATTTAATTAGGTCATAATTAGTTTTAGCTTCCGCATTATTAGGTATTAAGTGACCATTAGATTAGCCATCACCTATTCACCCCCCTCTAGGTGAACTTACAGGGTGTTGTATCCCCATTGACTCTGTGAAGAGTAGTGATGATTATTCCAGTCTTGTTCATAGTATTGGGACTGGGGCCTTTAATGATTCGGATAAGACCAATCTGGCACACTAGGTTGGTTAAAGTTATGATATGCCGGGTTGGTAATATCCGAAAAAGAGGTTGATGTGTAATATGGATTATTATTAAAATTGAAAAAATTGTTGTTATAAGCCATATTACAAATAAAACACAAACAAAGAAAAAGAAAACAAACAAATAAGCAAACAAAAAAGAAAAAAAAGTTCTAACCTAAGTTAGGGCAGACTTATGACCTAGACGACTCCTAATTGGTTAGACTGTCCACGGGAGGTATAATGCAGACTTTGACCACAAGCTAATCAGCCAGGTCAGGGCAAGATTGGTGGGAGGTTTTCCGTCAAAGACGTTCCTTAATTAAATAATCACCAATCTTCGGGCTTTCGGCCCTCAATCCCCTTCCTAGACACTGCCAACACCGTTCCCCCTTAGGATAATCTCCTAATTGAGTCCAAGATGTCCCTAGGGCCAACGTCTACTCATTTTTAGTTAGGCTTGGGTTAGTGAGTGAGGAGATTGCTTGTGGGCCAAGGAAGGGTGATGAAATCCCCACCTTATCTTATTTATAGGACAAGCCCTTAAGTCAATTTAGTGCACGTGTAAAGCAATAGACAAATATTCACTCAAAAGCAGTAAATCAGCCAAGGGTGCTTCCTAGTCTATATGCAATGCGAACGTACCTTGTCTCCAGCACTCTTCAACAGAAATTTAAAAAATAAATAGACACGTGCCTATATGCAAGAGTCTAATTTTTTTTATTTTTCAACAAATAGGTTACTGTTAATTAATTAGCAGTGTGCAGGGTGATCACAGAGAAAAGTTAACAGAGCAGTAAACAAATCTTTCAATTTGCAACAACCTGCAGAAAACAGAGTGAGTAGTGAACTACACAGGCCGTGGAAACGCGACTATTTTCGCGCAAACGCGGCTCTGTAGTAGGCTCTGCTGCTCTGCCTTCGAGGGCAGAGGCACAGAGTTGCTATATGTCCTTTGTTGCTGTTAGTTTTCCTGTTCTCTGATCCTGCAAACAAAAAGAATAAATAAATCAATAATTAGTTTTTTTTTTAGAGAATAACTTACCGTCCCTCCCCGACAACGGCGCCAAAATTTTGATTGAGATTTTACCTGCACACAAGAATACAAAATTTCAGATCTAAGAATAGGATGTGCAAGGTACTCAATTCTACCGCTATAGCAAGTGGCTATGCGGATCGTGATCCACAGGGAGGGACTAGCGATGGAAGCTTTTTTAGTAAGTTCTCTTTTAGGTTACAAAGTGTTTGAATTAGGAAGAAGATGGTAGATTAAGAAGATGGAAAATAGATTATATACAAGGAATTGAATTGGGTATTGTTGGTGTTAGTGATCTAAACTAAAGAAATAAACGAAAAGAAAAATAACCTAAAAATTACTTACCTCTTCAGTGCTCATATACCTTGGATTCATTGCGACGACTTACTTTGTCTTTGAAGGCAATCAAGCATGGCGCATAGGATCTTCCCCATTCACGATCTACACTACGAATAAAAGGCGAGCTAAACTAACAAAGAATGGTTATTCATCACCATAGGCCATCAAGAGCACTTGCAATGGCGAAGCAGCCTCGAGGCTATTGAGTTCACTTGGATTACAAACACATTAGAGAAAAGTAAACAAAAACAAGAGTAAAGAATAAACAGAAACTTCGATTCGATTCTTATAATAATGGAAGAAAAAGACTTACTTACACCGATGTCACCTCAGTACAAGCTTGATCTCCTTCCTCCATGAAATTCGTCTCTCCTCTCAGTTACATAAAGAAAAAGTAAAAAAAATTACATAAAAGAAAACTAAAAAAACCTAAGTTCCCGTCTCTGGATCTGCTCTTGAGCTTCTGAGATCTGCACTTCCTCTGTTGCTATGCAGGGGTATTTATAGGAGAAAACTAGAGGATAAGAAGCGTATGAAAATAAGAGGAGCAAAATATCTCTGAATTTGAATTCTTCTTTATCTCCAAACTTATTTTGACTTATCCATAGAAGTTCAAATCTGTCCTGCAACTTGTTATCATGTTGATCACTGAATATGACTTCTCTGCCGACTGAATTGGAAAGTTTGATCAACATAAGAGTTGTAGTCCTTCAAGTCTTATTTCTGGAGCATCTTGAATCATCGGATTTGAATATCTATAGCAAAAGTTATGATCTGAATACTAATTTTTCTCTCCTTTATCTTTATCTTGTGGTGCAAGCAACCTTGTTCAAATAGAAGTCCATCTTATCCTTTTCCTCCTCCTTTTAGCAATTAGGACTTCTATCTTATCCTTCCTTTTTCTCACTTAGATTTTAAATAAAGAGTTTAAAAATCCAAGTTTAGATTAGGTTAGATATTATAGAAACTTCTAAATTACTACAACTTTTGCACATGGGCTTGCACGTGGGCTTTTTGGGCTTCTTTCAGGCTTTTATTTCTTTATTTTGTAATTACCCAAGGCCTGCACATATTAAATAATAAAACTTTAGTAATAGTTCATAATTAAAAGAATAAATAGGGAAACATGATAGTAAATGTAGTGATAAATATGCATTTTTTACTACCTATCAATACACACGTATATATACGTATATATATACGCATATACATATATATATATATACGTATATATATATATATATATATATATATATATATATATATATATATATATACGTATATATATACGTATATATATACACGTATATATATGTATATGTATGTATACATATACATATATATATATATATATATATATATATATATATATATATATATATATATATATTTACATGTATATGTATATATTATATATATATATTTTATTTTTCTTTTAGTTCCCTTAGGCATTCTAGTCTACTTATATAACAAGCCTTGATCCAATGACTCTCAAACTAGATGGTCTTAGGGCACTAGATGAGAATACATCCCTCGTGTCCAAATACTCAAGTGAACAAGGCCAAGAAGCTAAAGTGTTTATTTTTTTTATTACCATTAGGCGTGACTAATTATACTCGCTAAGGCACAATTAACCAGCTTAATTAGTGATCAAATACTTTATTTATTTATATACAAATTTATATATGTGTGTGTTGTTGGCCCAAAGGTCCATCACTCTAGTTTTGATGATGATCAACTCATGTAGTTATAGTACTAATGATCTTGTGTTTATTTAGTCTCAGATTTATGATCAAGATCTTAGTAGGTGTGTAGCTTCAACAAAGGATTTAAAGGCAAGTTTTGGAGCTAGCACGATTTGATTCACGAGCCTATGCATCAAGACCACATCAAGTACTCAAGAGGAGTCGAGCTCGTTGGATCAAATTTGGACCAAGTCAAGAAGATGAGAAGACTTCAAGTGAAGACTTCATGAAGACTTGTGTCTAGGTTTGTTTTTATAAGATTTTGTTTTTAGATAAAATGTAAAGGATAGAATAGTTGGTGGATTGCTCAAGTATCTTATACACACACACTCTCGATTAGATGAGTTTTCATAAAAGAGTTTTCTTTTGAAAAATACCGGTTTGGTTTTTGGTATTCAAGTTTAAATGTATTAACCAAAATCGAATTTAGAGCCTAATGTCAAAAACATAGATATTTCACCATGTATGTGTAGTGGATCATATCCATACACACTATGCTTTAAAAGTGTTTCAAATATCTTGTTTTTATATTTGGTGAAGTTTTGGAAAAACAAGTTTTGGAAAAACCAATTTGGAAAAATAAAGTTTTTGTTTTTAGCCAAAATTTTCAAGTTACAAAAATAGTCCAAATTGTTTGTAACATGTTTTGATTTTGTGCAAGCATGTTTGATTATCAAAGTATAACATTGAAACTATTTTTGTAGATTTTTTCGTGAATTTATGGGATTTTATTTCAATCAAAATGTCAACATTTTTATTCCCAGAATTTTGTTCCCTGGCTTCAGCCGGTTGACCGACCGGTCGACCGAAGTCTGAAGTCGGTCGACCGCCCGGTCGACTGACGTGCACAGACGTGCACGCCAGTTCCGGCTGGAGGGCCGGTCGACCGTCCAGAGAGCTCTGCTCTCTGGAAAGGCCCCGGTCGACCGACCGGTCGACCGGACAGAGAGCAGTGCTCTCTGTATCCAAGCCACGGTCGACCGGCCGGTCGACCGCTGCCCCAACGGTCAGAAAAATGACCGTTGGCGGTCGACCGGGCGGTCGACCGTCAGGCCACCTGGATCCCAACGGCTAGTTTTTCTAGCCCTATAAGTTTGGGGGTTTGGTGCTGTTTTCTCTAAGATTTTTTAGTGGGTTTTGAGCTAGTTTTTCCTACTTCATTAAAAGAGTTTTCTCCACTAAATTGAGAGCTAATACTTCCAATCAAAAGGGGAGTTTATCAAGAGTGTTTTAAAAGTGATTTTCTTGAGTTTTCCTCTACCATTTCTTTCCTTGTTCTCACACAACACTTGAGCCATCCATTGCTATATCTACCTATAGGGATTTGTTGTGAGAGGATTTTAGGTGATCAAGAGTTGTGATCACCAAAGTTCATCTTTGTTCTTTGAGGAGGCGGACGAGTGCGTTCGCGGTGTTTTGAGTTCGTGTGTGAACTCTTGTTTGAGGTGCGGCCTCGGCGGGCTAGTGAGCACACAGTGTGTACGGGACTAGGGAGTCCTAGAGCTTGTAGGTGTTGCGGCACCGAGTGATCCGGTGGGATCGTTTTTGGTGAAAATCCTTCATAGTGTTGAAGGCGGGGATGTAGAGCAAGTGTGCTCGAACCTCGAAACAAATCTCACGTGTTTGCGATTGCTCTTTCTCTCTATCTCCTACTTGTTTATATCTTGCATGCTTATATTGCCTTCATCTTTATATGCTTGATATACATTGTGTGCTTTATTGATATATGCTTGGGGATTGTTTGCTAACACTTGTATTCAACCAAGAGAGCCAACACGGCACCTCAACTCTTATTTAGAGGAATCTTGAGGAGTTAGTCCAGAGCCCTTCACGGGGAATTCGGCTACACTCTTGTGTTATACGTGGTGTTTAGTGTAAGAAGTTTTTAATTCCGCATTTAGTGACCATTAGATTAGCCAACACCTATTCACCCCCCTCTAGGTGATTTTACATGTGTGTGTGTATAATTCTAAGAAAAATTCAAGTTCCAATTATTTTTCTTATCTTTCTTCCTTAACCTGAAAATCTAACAATTCCTCTTATTTTAACTAAAATTAAGAAATCTTAGTTTAAAGTTTCCCTGAGTCCTAAGATCAATTTAATTTTCTTAAAATTGGACCGAAACTTATTTTTATATATTTTATTTTTTAAAAAATTTAAAGAAAATCTAAAAAATCGAAAGAAAATCTAGAAAAATATCCTAAAAGAAAGAGAAAATCCTAGAAATAAAGAGAAAATCCTATGTTAGTACCCTCTCCTATACCTAACTTGAAAGTACACCTAGAGGGGGGGTGAATAGGTGTACCGCTAATCTAATGAACTAAATACGAAAATTAAAACTAATTGCAACAACACTTAGTGCAACCAACGAGTGTAGCCGCATTCCCGGTGAAGGGCTCTGGACTAACTCCTCTTGATTCCTCTGAATATGAGTTGAGGCGCTATATGAAGCTCTCGTGGTTAAGCACAAGTGAGGCACACACAAACAAGCCAAGCATATAATATGATGAGCAATATGAAATGTTGCAATGGCACATTTAAGGAGAGAGAGAGTTATGAGTCAATGGATCAAACGCAAACAATAAGATGTGTTTCGAGGTTCAAGCACCCAGCTCTACGTCCCCACCTTCACCGAGAAGGATTTCCAATCCACTAACTTGTCCACTAAGGACTCCCACATAGGGAACCTCCACCGAGGATTTGGGGCAATACAATAACCAGGAGTACCGAACTCCTCTCTCAACCAATACAACCTCTCACTAAAGGCAACACAACACCACCTCACACAAGAGGGGTAGGCCCTTAGCCAAACAACCACAATCCACCTCTTCACTAAGAGGGATACACAACCAATCTCCACCTCTCACTAGAGGGAGCCAACCACCACTCCACAATCAACCTCTACCCAAGAGGGATACAACAAATAAGGAGGGTTACAACAAGGTGGTCTATCTCAACAACAAACAACTTTTCCCACAAATAAAAGATCCTATAAATAGGATAGGAGATATAGCTCAAGTGTGAAACAAAGAGTTTGAAAATTAAAAACTCAAAGAAAATGCTTGGGAAATAACTAGAATAAGTTTGAAATGAAGATCAAAAGCAATATCCCAAATATCCAATTTTCTTTGATTTTTCTAACCCTTTAAAACAAATAAAGATGAATCCCTTTTGGCTCTAAAACACTTTTGAAAACTTGTATAAAACACTTGTAGATAGGAGAATTTTTTGCTCTTGAAATCTTAATGAAAAACTCCTCAAAATGGGGTATTTATAAGCCCCCTCAAAAACTAGCCGTTGGGTTGTTTTTCAGCCCTGGCGGCTGGCGGTCGACTAGCTAGGTCGACCGCCAACGGTCAAAAAATTGACTGTTGGGGCAGCGGTCAACCGGCTCGGTCGACCGTGACCTGGAATAGAGAGCAGAGCTCTCTGGACGGTCGACCGGGTCGATCGACCGGCCCTCCTGCCAAAACTGGCGTGCACGTTTGTGCACGTCGGTCGACCGTCCCGGTTGATCGACTCCCAGCTCGGTCGACCGGCCCGGTCGACCGGCAGAAGCCAGAACTGAATTTTTCAGGACTTAAAACTTGGGTATTTTGACACAAATAAAATCTCATAAAATCTTTAAAACTCCACAAAAATAAGTTCAGTATAATACCTTGAAATACAAACTTGTGTGAAAATTTTCAACACAAATTTCAAACAATTTGAACCATTTTTGTGTAATGGAAATTTTGCCGAAAACCAAAATCCGTATTTTCTAAAACTTGAATTTTTGAATTGAAAATACGTTTTGTCCAAAACTCATCCAAAAACAAAAACATGATACTTAAACACTTTGAAGCATGTTGCATATGGATATAATCCAATATGCATGAAATAGATATATATCAATGTTTTTGACTTTAAATACAAAAATACGTTTTGTTAAAACACAAAACTCCAAACACATGAATAGGCATATCAAAATAAGTTTGTCTAAGATATGAAGCATACATGTATATAGAACACATCTAATATACATTAAACCATGTAAACATGTTTTGAATCTATCTATTCATGAAAACAAGATCGGTTAAACCAAAAACCGAAAACCAAAACATGAAAACTAGAAACACGTGTGTGTGTTGTGAACTTGAGCATATCACACTATTTAGTCTTTACAAATGGATCTAAAAAAAAACTAAACTATGTACCGAGGTCTTCTTGACGAACTCCGTCTTCAAGTCGACTCGATCCAAACCGTGATCCACCGAGCTTGACTTCAACGAGTGCTATATATGATCTTGATGCTCGGGCTCTTGAATCACCATGTGAGAAGCTCCAAAACACCATTGTTGAAGCTAATCACCTACTAATATCTTGGTTAGAGATCTGAAACTAAACATCACAAGATTATTAGTAAACATAACTACATGAGTTAATCATCATCAAAACTAGAGTGGAAGGCCTCTGGGCTAACAATCTCCCCTTTTTGATGTTGACAAAACTCATGGAGTTATATATGCATGGATTAAAGTTTAGCTTCAAAGAAGCTCCCCTTAACTCATGCATAACAATAAACATAAGATATATGAAATGAATACTAAACATGAATATGCATAAACATGCATAAAATAATGAAATGAACATGCTCTTGATAACAAACTTTTAAAATAAAACGAATCTCTTGATACCAAGCAAATAAAAAACTCAACTATATGCATATAAAAACTCAAATACATGCATAAAAACTCAAATACTTCTCCCCTTTTTTGTCAATCATCAACAAAGGGTCAAATAAAACAATGTTCTCCCCCTTTTTGTCAAAAACAAAAATCAATAAAGGGTGACATTAAACAAATCAATAAAAGGATATATGTGATATACATTCATGAAGAGGAAGACGCTAAGTTAACTTCCCTACATATATGCATTACATGAAGGAGGGATGACAAGCCCTAATTCACATAACGCATAATATGCAATGCATAAGAGGAGATGTGAAGCTCCCCCTACACACGTGTATCGCATAAAGAAAAGTTGTCAAGCTCCTCAATATAAGATACACTCAACATGAATCTATATGTAGAAGAGATGTTAAGCTCCCCTTACATATAGGCAATACACATCTAAACATTTTTAATTTTCTTGATAAAAACAAAATTTTGAAGTTTCTCAATACCAATTGAAAGTAAACAAATAAACATCTTGATACCAATTGTAAGTATTTTTCATTTTGAACATATGATACCAGCTTAAAATCAATATTCATTTTTCAATTATTTTTCATCATAAAGTATGGGAGTGAAAATCAAAGGTAAAATACCAATTGAAAGATAAAATATGAATTTTCTTCCCCTTTATGAAATACCAAATAAAACGATGCATAAGCTTGTATAAATACCAATTGAAAACTAATCAATTGAAACATGATAGTCATTTAAAAATCAAGCTTAGTATAACTAAAATTTGTGCTAAAAAATATAGAGATATAGTAAGCACAAATAAAACATATATGAGTATACAAAGAAATGTTGATATTGATACCAATTGAAAAGATCCAATGATACCAATTGAAAACATAATAAGGTCAAGTGTATAACTCATATTACCTTCCACCCATTTCATGCACATGTTTAAAATGATTTTCAATATGAACATACAAGGCATGGTCGCCCAACCAACCGCCCATAAAAGGGTAGGGGTTTTCAAAAATAGGTTTGAAAATATAATATGTTTGAAAACTCTACCAAATGAAGAATACGAACTAGTTATATGAAAAAATTTGTAGACTAATATGAAATCCTTCAAGTAAGGAATAAAACAAAAATATTTTTCATGAAACATGAAATTCACATGATAGTCAACACTCAAAGTCAATGAAGCATGAATATGACTCATGAAAATAAAACATGAGTAAATAAGAAGGGTGAGTGTACAAATATAATGTGAAGAACATAATCATGAACGGTAGACAATAAGCTCAATAGAAATTCCTTTAAACATGAAAAATCGTCAAAACTAAATTTTCATTAAAACAATTTATACTTCAAGGCATATGTATATTTTGACAAAACAAGAAGGATACATACTTATCCTTAAACACAATTGAGTCCATAATAAAGATTTGCATGAAAAGCAAATGACTCAAGGGGTATACATGTATATCTTAAGGTTTGGCAAAATAGACATATACATGAAGTGAAAACACATGATCATAAAACATGTCCAAGATGGGGAATACAAGTTAGAATGCATGAATCATCAAAACTAGGTTATTCTAGTACATTTAACAAGCATAAATGAGCATTTAAGCACAAACATATAAAAGTCTATTTGTGGCTCACTAGATGTACAAGTATATATCCAAGTTTTAATGAAAACTAACATCCAAACATGTAATCAAATCATGAAGCATAAAACGAGACATAAACCAACATGATAAACATAAATACGATGTAAATGCACATGCATTAGAACTATGATATATATAATAGCTAAACAATGGTGAGAACACAAAATATGGGTCCATATATACATGCATGTCAATGATCTAATAATCATGACATTTAACATACTAATCAAAACATGCTAAAACTTAATAATGTGGAAATCATGTAAATATAAACGGAGTTAGAGATCGATATCAAAACCGATGAAGGCACCTCTCTAGTTCTCCAAACCAAGGTGGTCCTCCCACCAAAACTACCTTGAAAATGATGCATCCAAATAGTCCTCATAAAGCTCGGAACGCATCCACCTCAAGGTACCATCGCTCTCACGTCATGCGAGAGCCCACACCTACATCAAATAAAATAGGAGTGGTCTTTGGTACCCATACTCTTTTGGGTCCATGGGGGTTAGTACCTTTCCTAACCCAAACAAATTTAGTTGCTAAATTTTCCTCATGTATCTTATCATAGCAAAATTTAGCAAGGTAGCCCATACGTCCATAACGTGTACAAGTGTACACATGAGCATACAAAGTGTGATGGATGTGACCGTGGGGAGCATGTGTATGCTGTGGTTTGTGTGCATGCAAAGATGAAACTTGTTTCTTTCGAAACATAGATTCCAAACGTGTATGGTTCAAAGCACAATGGTTCAAAGTGGAGCCCAAACAATCCATATTCTTCTTTATCAATTTTATATCATTTTCAATTATAGAAGAAGTGGAGCATGCAATAGGTGAGCTAGAATGTGAAGCTACACTAGCATGGCAAACATGTGAATCAATATTATTTTTCAAACATTTATTTTCTTTAGAAAATGAATCTAGTTCTTTTGAAATAGAAATAATCTTAGTTTTCAAAGAATCATTTTCTTTTAAAGTAAAAACAAGTTTTGAAGACAAGTTTTCATTTTTCTTTAAAATATCTTTTCAAAATTTTATTTTCAATAAGGGCAAGTTCAAGTTTAGATTTCAATGAATCCCTTTCATTAGAAATCTCCACTTTCTCTTGCAAAATCAAGTCTAGTTTTGAAAGTAAATCTTTATTTTCATTGTTAAGTCCTAGACTTTTCTTTTTCAAAAGATTATATTTTTCTAGCAATTTTTCACAAACAATAGAAAGTTCTTCATTCAAAGCATTAGGATCAACATAGTCATTACATGAAGAACTAGCATCATCACTATCTAATTGAGATTCCGATTATACCTCAAGGGAGTCATTCCCTTGGACCATATAGCATTGTTGCTCGGATTCTCCACTAGATTCATCCTCCGTTTGGATTGGCAATTGAAGCTTGGAGGTGGTCAACATGTTCCACACTGCAAAGGCGGAATCACAGTTAGAAACAATAGAAAGATATTCTTTATTAAGCGTGCTTCTAAGTGCCTCAAGGGCTAGTGCATTGGCCTCAATATGCTTGCTATTATTAGGAAAAAATTTCTTGATAATAGCAAGGTAAACATGCAAGCCTAGGTTTTTAGGTACATGGACATCCTAAATTTTCACATGTCAATGTTGGAGACATCAAACATGGGAGGTGACAAGCAATCCATGAGTGTGTGTAAACAATATAAATGTGTAAATGCAAATGATAGATTAGCTAACCAAGATCACACTCCTAGGTGGTTAAACCAAATATCAGGAGCGTAGGCTCTTATACCAATTGAAAGTACACCTAGAAGGGGGTGAATAGGTGTACCACTAATCTAATGAACTAAATGCGGAAATTAAAACTAATTGCAACAACACTTAGTACAACCAACGAGTGTAGCCGAATTCCCGGTGAAGGGCTCTGGACTATCCTCTTGATTCCTCTGAATAAGAGTTGGGGCGCTATATAAAGCTCTCGTGGTTAAGCACAAGTGAGGCACACACAAACAAGCCAAGCATATAATATGAATGAGCAATATGAAATGATGCAATGGCACAGTTAAGGAGAGAGAGAGAGTTAAGAGTCAATGGATCAAACGCAAATAATAAGATGTGGTTCGAGGTTCGAGCACTCAGCTCTACGTCCCCGCCTTCAGCGAGAAGGATTTTCAATCCACTAACTTGTCCACCTAGGACTCCCACACAGGGAACCTCCACCGAGGATTTGGGGCAATACAATAACAAGGAGTACCGAACTCCTCTCTCAACCAATACAACCTCTCACTAGAGGCAACACAAACACCACCTCACACAAGAGGGGTAGGCCCTTAGCCAAACAACCACAATCCACCTTTTCACTAAGAGGGATACACAACCAATCTCCACCTCTCACTAGAGAGAGCCAACCACCACTCCACAATTAACCTCTACCTAAGAGGGATACAACAAATAACGAGGGTTACAACAAGGTGGTCTAACTCAACCACAAACAACTTTTCTCACAAATAAAAGATCCTATAGATAGGATAGGAGATATAGCTCAAGTGTGAAAAACAAAGAGTTTAGAAATCAAAAACTCAAAGAAAATGCTTGGGAAAACAACTAGAATAAGTTTGAAATGAAGATCAAAAGCAATATCCCAAATATCCAATTTTCTTTTATTTTTTCAACCCTTTAAAACAATAAAGATGAATCCCTTTGGCTCTAAAACACTTTTGAAAACTTGTATAAAACACTTGTAGATAGGAGAATTTTTGGCTCTTGAAATCTTAATGAAAAACTCCTCAAAATGGGGTATTTATAAGCCCCCTCAAAAACTAGCCGTTGGGGCTGTTTTTCAGCCCTGGCGGCTGGCGGTCGACCGGCCCGGTCGACCGCCAACGGTCAAAAAATTGACCGTTGGGGCAGCGGTCGACCGGTCCGATCGACCGTGACCTGGAACAGAGAGCAGAGCTCTCTGCCGGTCGACCAGCCCGGTCGACCGGGGCTTTCCAGAGAGCAGAGCTCTCTGGACGGTCGACCAGCCCTCCAGCCAAAACTGGCGTACACGTTTGTGCACGTCGGTCGACCGTCCCGGTCGACCAACTCCCAGCTCGGTCGACCGGCCTGGTCGACCGGCAGAAGCCAGAACTGAATTTTTTAGGACTTAAAACTTGGGTATTTTGACACAAATAAAATCCCATAAAATCTCTAAAAATCCAACAAAATAAGTTCAGTATAATACCTTGAAATACAAACTTGTGTGAAAAATTTCAACATAAATTTCAAACAATTTGAACCATTTTTGTGTAATGGAAATTTTGCCGAAAACCAAAATCCGTATTTTCTAAAACTTGGATTTTTGAATTGAAAATACGTTTTGTCCAAAACTCATCCAAAAACAAAAACATGATACTTAAACACTTTGAAGCATGTTGCATATGGATATAATCCAATATGCATGAAATAGATATATATTCAATGTTTTTGACTTTAAATAAAAAAAATACGTTTTGTTAAAACACAAAACTCCAAACACATGAATAGGCATATCAAAATAAGTTTGTCTAAGATATGAAGCATACATGTATATAGAACACATCTAATATACATTAAATCATGTAAACTTATTTTGAATCTATCTATTCATGAAAACAAGATCGGTTAAACCAAAACATGAAAACTAGAAACACGTGTGTGTGTTGTGAACTTGAGCATATCACACTATCTAGTCTTTATAAATGGATCTAAAACAAAACTAAACTATGTACCGAGGTCTTCTTGACGAACTCCGTCTTCAAGTCGACTCGATCCAAACCATGATCCACCGAGCTTGACTCCAACGAGTGCTATATATGATCTTGATGCTCGGGCTCTTAAATCACCATGTGAGAAGCTCCAAAACACCTTTGTTGAAGCTAATCACCTACTAATATCTTGGTTAGAGATCTGAAACTAAACATCACAAGATTATTAGTAAACATAACTATATGAGTTAATCATCATCAAAACTAGAGTGGAAGGCCTCTGGGCCAACATATCTTATGCATTGTCCTTAATGTATATAGTATGATATGAATGCATGTAATAAGGGAAAAAGATGTCACCCTCGTCGACGGCTCGCACCAGCCGAAGTGTTCGGGGCGGCCGACTGTGAACATCGTAACCCTCCTCGATACGCTCTAAACATGCAGATTGTTCCTCGATGTGTCATTGGAGCCAAGTTTCTTTTGAATATCTCCTTCATGCCTTTTCAAATGGAAGACATGAATGTGCGTGAATCAGCAGGTGGTGGCTGGTGCCAGAACTCAAGCTCGTCCTTCTCCTCCAACTGTTCCTCAGAAGAAGATTCAGCTGGGATATCCTTAGGTTGGACAGTAGGTGTCCAAACTGTAAGAGGCTACTATTATACGTACTTGTAACTCTCTCGGGGGCTACAAAGACTCGGTCATATGCAAAAAATACCGCATCTGGTAGAAAGTTTCTACACAGACGGGTGACTAATACATGATGGGATCACTTTGCACCCCTAGTATGCTGAGAGTTGGCAATCAAACTATGAAAAATGACCGTGTTTAAGCAGACTGTGTGCTGCTTAGTCATCAGGCTGTGGATAATTTGCAGCACGGCCTATTGAAAGATGTAGTGTGGTCAAGGCCTAATATGCTGCGTTGGACCCATCATCCAATGTAATGGATATTGCAAATAGTGGTGCTTTTCTTGAGTCCACGGTCTTGCTCTACACACGCAACACCCATGATTGTCATGTGCTCATAAGGGGAAGGGGATCATTGTGTGGTGGTGAACTGGGGACTTGTGTGTAGTCCTCAATCATGTCAACTGTAACCATGATGAACCCAGTGTCAAAGTGCACATTAAATTGGTGATAGTCAAGATCAATAGTGGCAGTATCAATGCATGTGTAGAATTTCTTGACAAGTTCAGGATAATAGTATGCATCAAACTCAGAATTATCATACACAAGGCTATACCAATTTTTTCCTCTAATCCTATCCAAAAACACATAGCCATATCATTCGTATCAGTCAAGATCCTAGAAAAATCTTTTTCAGTGAAAATAGATGGTATCATAGATCTGAAAATTAAAATTTGTGGAAGAAAGGATTAGATGATGCAAACCTCCCCAGAAATTCGTGGGGGGGGGATGAAATAAGGACTGCTCCGGGCAATCCAAGCAGATACAGCAGAGGTTAAGTTGTAGATCTGAGATCTACACAAAAAATTGATCTCCAAAAAATTTGGCGGGGCTCTGGAGATGACAGAATGGCCATGGATCCGTAGCGTTTTTAGGGTTTTCGCTGCTCTTTTGGGGAGAGTGAAGGTTGGATTTTGGGGCACGGTGCTTTCTCTTTCTCTCTTCAGATCTGAGGTTAGGTCAGGAGTTGGAGCGCAGGAGAGAGGACGAGAGGGTTTTTATAGAGGGAGGAAAAAGGTTAGTTTCCTTTTTTAGCCCTAGGTATAGTTGAAAATTCCTATACTAGGATTTTGATTTTAATTTTTAGGGAAAATGTGGATATATACACAAGAAAAAAGTCCTAATGGGATTTTTTTTGCAATGGGGTCCTAATTTTTATTTGTTTTTCATTTTTATATTTTTATGGTTTCTTCCCCTTTTATTAAATTTTCAATTATAATGCAAAGGGATGATCGGTGTGGACTTGAGTCAATCATAAGTTGGGTCTATGAGATTCACAACTTGTACTTCAGAAGGTTTAGGCTTGATGGACAAGAAGGGTTTCAATCTCTGGCCATTAACTTTGAAAATATTACTACTTTCTGGATCAGATATCTCTACTGCACCATGAGGAAATACAATTTGTACTGTGAAAGGACCTGACCATCAGGTTTTCAATTTGCTCGCAAAGAGATAAACCTAAAATTGTAAAGCAGAACTTTTTGTCCTGGGACAAAAAATTTTCGGTGTATGGAGCAATCATGAAAAATTTTAGTTCTACTTTTGGAGATTCTAGCATTATCATATGCTTCATTTCGTATCTCCTCTAATTCTGAAATCTGTAGTTTTTATAATCACCGGCTTTATTTAAATCAAAGTTGAGTTGCTTGATTGGCCATGCAGCACAGTGTTTCAGTTCAACCAGCAGATGGTAGAATTTCTCAAATACTACTCGATACGGGGACATACCAAGGACAGTTTTGTAGGCAGTCCGATAAGCCCATAGTGCATTTATAAGCTATATGAACCAATCTTTACGGTTTTGTCCGACAGTTTTTTCCAGTATGAGTTTTATTTATCTTTGTAACCTCGACCTACCTGTTGGTTTGAGGATGATACGCCATGGATAATTTATGTGTTATGGAGTACTTTGCATTAGGGCTTCAAAAGCTCTATTGTAAAAGTGCGACCTGTTGTCACTTATTATCGCATGGGGGGGCACCAAAGCGGGAGATGACATTCTCTTTTAGAAATTTTACAACAATCTTGTTGTCATTTGTCCTAGTTGGCACCACTTTTACCCATTTTGACACATATCAATTGCAACCAAAATGTACTGGTTGCCAAAGGAAATGATAAATGGCCCTATGAAATCGATGCCCCAAACATCAAAAATCTTGACTTCTAGAATGGGGTTTAAGGGAGTCATGTCTTTTCTCGAAGTTCTCCCTATCAATTGGCAATTTTTGCATAGCTTGCAAAAATTAAAAGTCTTTGAAAAGAGTGGGCAATAGAACCCACTCTGCAAGACTTTTTCAGCAGTCTTGCGTGGATCAAAGTGTCCACCACACGCAAGCTCAAGACAAAACGCCAGCACACTCCTATGTTCATCTTTAGGAAGACACCATCTAAAGATTTGATCAGGACAGTATTTGAAGAGATACGGTTCTTCCCAAAAGAAGAACCACACCTGAGCGAAGAAACAATGTCTATCCTGACTAGACCAATCAGAAGGTATTTGCCCAGAAGCAAGATAGTTTACAATATCTGCATACCAAGGCTCGTGACATATAGCTAGGATATGCTTGCCGGGAAAATCTTCATTTATTGGTGTTGTTTCCATTGGTGCATTTGGGATATGAGACAGGTGATTCACCATAACATTTTCCATGCCTTTCTTATCTTTAATTTCGAGGTCAAACTCTTGCAAAAGAAGGATCCAACAATTGAGTCTTGCTTTAGCGTCCTTCTTTGCCATTAGGTAACTCAGCGCGGAATGATCCGTGAACACAGTTGTTCCAGATCCAAGTAGTTATTGTCTAAATTTTTCCAACGCAAAGACTACAGCTAAAAACTCTTTTTCAGTCGTAGTGTAGTTGAGTTGCGCATCATTCAAAGTTTTACTCGCATAATAAATCATGTGTTGCCTACTATCAATGCGTTGTCGTAAAACAGTGCTGATAGCAAAATCAGAGGCATCACACATGATTTCAAAAGGTTTTATCCAATATGGTGCCGAAATGATTTGAGCAGAGACAAGTTCTTGTTTTAATCTCTCCCATGCTTTTAGACATCCATCGTCACATCAGAAGGGCACATACTTTGCTAATGGATTCGTCAACGGTCTAGCAATTTTGATAAACTTTTTAATGAATTTTCTATAGAATTCGGCATGCCCTAGAAAAGATCTGATGTCTTTATGCATTTCGGCTAAGGGAGTTTGGCAATCACTTCAACTTTTTCCTTATTAATCTCAATTCTTTGGCTTGAAACTTCATGCCCAACCAATTAATTAACAAAAGCTACAGGGGTTTGAACCCGTGACCGCCAACAGGGAGTAAAACACACCAACCATAATGCCTAATTGGTATGTTGCAAGAAAAAGGAATAAAAATATTTAACCAATGTTTACTTCACTTTCTCCTCCCTTCCTGCTCATTCTCTCTCACACGTTTCCCTCCATCCTCCCACACGTCTCCATCTGCTGCTCCTCTTCTCGTTCACATCACCCAACTCCTTATAGTCTAAAACCAAATCTAAATCATATCTAAATCCTAACTACCCAAATCAAAATCCTAACAAAATTAATCCTAACTAATCAAATCCTAACTTATCTCCATCATCTTATTTTTCTTCCCTATCATCCAACTGCACCCATTCGACAACACCCAGCCAGAACCCGCATGCCTCATGGCGTTCTCCCCTCCAGGCCGCGCCCGGCAACCACCCAGGGCGAACCCCCATGGCAGCCCTTGTCCACGGCTCCTCCTCCATCCCCGGAACACGCGGCCTCTTCTTCGGTAGCACCTTCAACTCCCCGGGTGCGCCATGGCTTCCTCCATGGTTGTGCTCCTCTCTCCACTAAGCTTCACAAGGCCGCAACAGCTTGATTCCCTTGGCCGAGTTCCGTCTTGCCGCCGGCAACTCCGCAGCACTCTCCTCCTGGCCGCGCCCGCGTGCGAGCAACAGCCTACACCCCTTTCCCTTTGCCCGTGAGTGTCCCTTTCTCCTCTCTTTTTATTTATTTGTTTGTTGTATTAATGGTTTACATTGTGTAGGCAGGGGTGTGTCTTTTTGATTAATGTGTACTGTATGTTAGTTTAATGTGCCTGCATGAATTTATGCATGCATGGTGTACGTGTTAATGTGTGTGGAAAGGTTTGTGTGTACTATTCTTTTCCAAGTCTGAAGCCCCCTTCCGTATCTCCGTGGTACGCTGTTGATCGCTGGCGGTGAGCGCGAACGCGCCCATGCCCTTCACGATGAGACCCTCTATCCACCCACATCCTCCGCGGCCCCCGATGTCTCCGCTAGAGCCTCCGTCGGTGCGCCGCAAATCTTGTCCCTATTTTGTGAGATCCCTCTCTCAGGTTTCTCTCTTGTTCTCTCTCTGTTTGTGTATAATAATGTGTAGTTTGTGTTGGTATGCCCGTGTGTGAATTTGTATGATGTGTACATGTGAGTATTTGATCTCCTTGCCCTGACCTTTAATTTAATCTCCTGAAATTTTATTTTGACTGCAATATAGAAAAGTTAAATGGGTCTTAGGCAGCTGTATTCATTTTTCGAATAGATGAAGCATTTAATGAGTATTCTATTTGGGGATTTATTTACTTATTTATTTATTTATTTTCAAAATAGAATGGTTGTCCTTAAGATCACACGTGGGGAACTTATTGTTGACAGTGGTGGAGTAATTTATGAAGTGGAAATTCATATATGAATTATTATAATGTGTCCATTTTCTAATGTTACATTTTGATGTTTTAATTGTGATTTCAAAATATTAAGTGACTATGGGTTTCAATTGAAATTTTCAGGGGAATGGCAACAATAAAAAACTTGGATCTATAATTCCTTCCTTGTTATTTAAAAAAAACACTCATTTGAACTTTAATGATTATGATGTGAAAGAAAATTTTGTTTCTTTCCCCTTAGCCTTAATAATTTGTGCTTTTGCATAACATTGTCTGATCTGTTTAAGAATAATTTTCATACTGTTAAGATGGAAGTGTTCTGCAACATAGAAACAGCTAAGTTGGTCTCACATGCTGATGCATATGGAAGTGCAAGTCTTGATTGTATTTACTAGAGCTTAAATTGGTATGATATAATGAGTGATGGGTACTGTCTGATTATTTTTCTTTACCTTGATTTAATTCTGTTGGTGGCCAAGTCTAGCTTTGATTCTTCATGTCACTCTTTTTAACCATTCATTTAGGTTTTTCTGGGTCTGCATCATTCAAATCCTTGAATTTAAGTTCTTTTTGAGTTCAGTAGTATGCATGATCATGACTGTTGTGACTGGAGTGGTGGAAATTGTATTTCAAGTTTTTTTTTTCTGGAATTTTTATTTAGAATTATTTGGGAGAAAAAAAATTAACCTTACGCAATTAACAATATACTCCTGTCTATGGCGAAGCTTTGATAATAGCTTCCAAACATTTACTAGACTTTTGATGAAATTTGCTACTGTACTAGACAAGAATTTCAAGAAACTGCTAGAGATTACTAGTCATAATGCTTCCACATCTTGTAAAAGCAATGGTTTAGATTTTAAGCTGTATTTTTATTTCGTGTGTTCCTATCTGAAACATTTTCTTTTACAAAATCATTTGACTATATGGTAATATTCTAAGATTGTTTGTGTAATATCCCTACTTTGAAATACAGTGTTTAAATAAAATATACTGGTATTTTAATATGTACATGTACATTTATTTATTATTACAAATTATATGTGGGTGTGTACCCGTGTATGTATGTGGTGTGTGTATGTGTACGAGTGTATGCTCGTGTGAGTTCATGTGTGGGTTGGGTTGCGTGTTGCAGCATTTCGGACCTATTTGGTGAAATCCGGATTCATTATGGGAGATTTAGAGTTGCACTCATTATGGTCCCGATACGCTGGCAATTTGAATTCCGGCCCATGAGATGATCTGAAGATCTGTACCAATTCGTACAGTGAATACTAGACGGCGATTCGATTCAAAAACCGCGTCATTTCATGTGAGTGTTCGTTCTTTGTGCATTTCCTGATTTACCGTTGTTAGTATGCATTTACATGTTACTCTTATCATTTTATGTGACTTTCTGTTGCATTTTACCAATTTGATTACTTGTACCACTTCATGAGACATCCATGATTGTACATTTTAATTATGTAGTTGCTATGAGCTTGTATCAACGTCATTTCATGTGTTGGTAAATCGCCATTGTTGACTTAGGCCTAGTTTTGATATACCGTAGGCCAGACTTTACCTTGTTACTGATATAGCTGTGATAAGTCCTAAAATGAATATACATGTTGACTTTGAGGTTGATGGATCATTGAAAGAGGTTAGAGAACTATACTAAGTGAAATGATTTTCAGTCATATTGTTTGGTGGCACATTTCAATGATAACCATTATAATAATACCATTTTTGGGTATTTTTAGGAATTTGTTATAAAGCCTTGATCATACACACAGGCAAGGATATTGGTCATCTTGCCCCTGTTATAGTCGACTAATACTCTTTCCAGTCGACTTGTCATAGTCCTTTAGTAGACTAGGTGTCTATTCAGCAAGTTAGCAACTCTTTGTTTGTTGACTGTAAGCAGTATAGTCGACTTGCACTTTCCTATAGTCGACTAATACTTTTATTAGTCGACTTTCCCTTTCCTATTAGTCGACTTACACCTTTTATAGTCGACTTGCACTTACCATAGTCGACTAGTACTCCTATACTAGTCGACTTGTTCCTACCCTAGTCGACTAACTCTTGTTCTGACTGCTGTTTTGGATTCTTATGGATTGAGAACTTTACACCTTAGTTATGATATTGGTTATAGTTGGATGAATATGGTTTTGAGGAATAGGCATTGATTGAATTAACCGACCTGATAGATCTTAGATATATATCTGATATGTTACTTGACTTTGGGATCCTGTGATTGACCTTGATAGAGTGAGAGTTTGTGATAATCTTGATCGCATTGAAATATAAGGATTTAATTATGTGTATCAGGACATGTAGTATTTTAGTTATTGGGAATTGAATATATCGGCGACTCAGAGATTATATATATCGATGACTTGAGGATCAGAGTAGATTGATAGGGAGAGACTGATTATTGATATATTAAGATGGTAGTTTATTATACCAGATTAGTGATGCGGATTGATACTTGATGTTCTCGATAATTGTATAGAGACTGTTGGTTGATAGATTAGTTACTATTGTATTTTAGTGCAGATGGATGTGAGATATTGTACGGTTCTAGATTAGACTGTCCATTGAGCAGTATCTGAATTCGTTATTGTATGGATTCATGTTATTGAAAATTACTGGGAAATATTGTCAGACCGTAACATATACATTGTTCTATTGTTCTACCGTTTTATACGGTAATATTGTTCACATTGTTATTGTTACATTGATATTGTTACTGTTGCTATATCGTCCCAGTAATCGAAATGACATGGATATTGATTGTTATAAATGATAATATAAATTGATAACTTATACTGGGATTGGGGAAATTGATGGAGGAGACAGCGTCTATATTTTGGGTGGACCTAGGATACAGGTTGCGCAGCCGAGATACGGTTCCACTGTAGGGTTCCGGGGGATGACTGACATCCCATATTGTTCATATTGTCATTGTTATTGACACATTGTTATTGTTATTGTTATTGACTACCTAGCGGTAGGACCTGATTCAGCGCCAGGTGATTGCGCCGTGGTTCCGGGTATGTACGGAACCCACCTAAAGCATGTACAATGTCTCTTCTATTAATTTCAATAAATTTAGGATATCGATTGACACGTGTGTAGGCGTAGTATGGGATGCGTCTATTACAGGTGGCAATTGGTGTTCGCTAACATAATAAATGATAATGAACTGTTAATGCATTGTGACTGACTGTAATCACCTGATTGTACATATATATCACTATGATAGACATATGATTGTACACAAAACCAGATTTTATATCAGACTAGTGACATATACTAGGTTACACATCATGACATCAGTTGGTTGTTTACAGTTGTTTTACTTGTCTTTTATCTGCACACTTATTCATGTTTTTGTTATTCAGTTGCTTGTTTAACATGTTATTTAGTTATCTTATGTCTGCAGTTATTCTTGTTATTATTTTATGCACATTGTTTATATGCACGAGCAGTCCTCTTTACACACGCACTCACCAAGTTGCTTTCTGATGACCCTAGATTTGCACGTTCAGATATTGGACGCTCTGTTTTTATTGTGCAGGTGTTCGATGAGACTGTACGCTTTGCGAGGAGCTGGATTCTCTCTCCCTGATTCTGGTATTCTCACCTCGCTTATCTTTCTGTTATTTCTTTAGTCTCGATATATCAGTTTCAGTTATTATTCCAGCTCTTGATTCATATGATATCATGCGTGGATGTTTATATGAGATATTGCAGTGATTATTAATTTTGATTTTGGTTTGGATTTATAGCTTGTTCAGGTTACATTAGGCTTAGCGTGTATACGTGGGTATTTTTCTCGCGTATATACGTCGCCGACTCTCGTCGCGACTCCGTTCCTACGTATTTTGGGAAGCGGGGCATGACAAAAGGTCTTACTCTATAATTTTAGGTTTTATCTTTTTCTGAAAAAATTAAAATCATGATGTACTGGGCTATTCATTATGAAAACTGTGTTTCCATACGGTGTAGAAGAGATCTGTGACCTTAAGAACGGTAATGAATTCAAAATTAAAGGTCAACGACTTAAACTGTTCTTGAAATCTGTGCTGGAGGAAGAAACGAGAATGGGTCTATTTGACCCAATGTATTAGTAACATCACCACTTTTACATTTTATTTCATGTGTTTTTGCATTTCATTTATACATTCAGGACAATGCATGAGATAGATGTGGGGGAGGATTTTACTAACATAGGTTTTTCTCTTTGTTTGTGTATATATAAAAAAACAAAAATAAAAAATTTATTTTCTTTTTAAAACAACTTTTGAAGTGGAAAACAATATCTTGGCCTATTTTTTTAAGACATTAAGTTAATCTTAAAGAATAGGAGAATTATAATTAGGATTTCGTAATACTTGATCAAAATAAGATTATTTGTTTAATTTCTAGGGCTAGGAGGAAAATTGAAAAAGTAATTTAATCTCAATTTTTACCATGATGAATATTCACTTTACGCATGCACTTATGTACTTAGGATAATAAAGACTTTTGTGCCTTAATATATATATATATATATATATATATATATATATATATATATAATATATATATAATATATATATTATATATATATATATCAAAATCTTCTGATTATGCTGGGTAGTTGTGAAATCACCTAGAGGGGGGGTGTGTTAGAACCTCGCCGAAGATTCAACGCGCACGTTGCCGACGAGATTCACAGCTAAGCTACAAGATTACTCACACGAATTGAAGCTGCAAAAACTTTTTGGCTTGCTTTTCATTGTATAATTCTCTGCTTTTAAATACAACTAAATGGAGAACAAAATGGAAAGAAAAGACTGCCTTCAATCAGGCCGATCACACAAGGTAACTAACCTAAACATGGTATGCTAAAAATACTGTACATGTGCTAAATTACTGGTAAGATTAATTTAGCACGTTTGCTAAATTAGTGGCAAGATTAATTTAGCACGTTTGCTAAATTAGTGGCAAGGATTTTGTGGCACGTTTTGCTAAATTAGTGGCATGCAAGGATTATTTCCTTCAATCTCCTCCTAAGCCTTGTCGTGCACCTTCAGCCACATTGATCATGCCGATCTTTGAGCGAAATTCTTGAAATTTTGCCCTGCCCAATGACTTCGTCAGGATATCACTGAGTTGTTCTTCACTCCTGACGAACTGTACCTTGATTAGACCCTTTTCTTCGCATTTTCGGACCAGATGGTACTTTACCTCGATGTGCCTACTTTGTTCATGGAGAACCGGGTTCTTGATCAGGGCGATGGCTGACTTGTTGTCCACTTTAAGCAGAGGAGCGCTCGGCTTGGACCCCTGCATTTCTCCCAGCACTTGAGCGAGCCACAACGCCTGGCAGGTCGCATTTGCCGCAGCAATGTACTCCGATTCACAGCTGGATTGCGCCACGATCCGCTGCTTCTTCGACTGCCATGAAATTGGGCTTTCCGCCAGCATGAAGATGACTCCAGTTGTGCTCTTTCTAGCATCAACGTCTCCAGCAAAATCAGCATCGCTGAAACCTGTTAGCTGGGCTTGATTTCCCTTCTTCCTGCCGAACCAGAGCCCCCAGTTGCTTGTTCCCGCCACATAACGAAGAATCCGTTTCAACGCTGCAAGGTGATCCTCCTTTGGCTCCTCCAGAAAACGGCTAACATATCCGACTGAGAACGCAAGATCAGGGCGGGTATTCACCAGATACCTTAAGCTCCCGATGAAACTCCTGTATGCTGTAGCGTCCACCGGTGACTCCGTGCTCTGCTTGCTTAGTTTCAGCCGTGCCTCCATGGGTGTTTGGCAAGGATTGCATCCTGCCATGCCGCTTCTCTCCAAGATCTTCGCGGCGTATGCTCCTTGACTGAGCGAGATGCCGCTCGCGCTCTGCTTCACCTCGATCCCGAGGTAGTAGTGAAGTAGGCCGAGGTCGCTCATCTTGAATGCCGCCGCCATCTCGTTCTTGAACACCCTGAGGTCGTCGCGGTCCGTTCCAGTGATGACAAGATCATCGACGTAGACTCCGACCACCAGTTTCGCGTCGTTGTTCTGCCTGATGTAGATGGCGTGCTCCGCTACGTTGTCAGGCCCCCCGGAGTCTGGTGTGCTGGCGCCTCTTCTGTATCGACAGCCGTCGGAGTCGCCTGGCCATTGGTGGCGTATTCGATCGTGAAGACGTCGTCACCCGCCACTCGGCTCTCCATCGTCGCCGCCGGCACCCCAGTCCCACTGGGCCTGCTCGTCGAACGCCACGTCGCGTGTCACATGGACACGCTTCGTGACAGGATCGTAAGCACGGTAGGCCTTGGAGCCGCGCTCGTAGCCGACGAAGATCATCTTGCGCCCCCCGATCTTTGAGTTTCTTCAGATGCGGCATCGTGTTGCGGACGTACACGATGCACCCGAACGTCTTGAGGTGATGAACTGCCGGCTTCTTCCCGTGCCACGCCTCAAACGGCGTCATGCTGTCCACGCTCTTCGTCGGGCACCTGTTGAGCACATATACTGCAGTGCTTACCGCCTCGCCCCAGAACCATCCGGCAATCCTTTCGCCTTGAGCATGCTTCTCGTCGTCGCCATCACCGTGCCGTTTCGACGCTCGACGACGCCATTCTGTTGTGGGCTGTACGGCGCGGTGTGTTGGCGATGGACTCCTTCGGCTGCGCAGTACTCCGCGAACTCGGCTGCGGTGAATTCACCGCCCCGATCAGTGCGGAGCGCCTTCAGCTTGAGCCCGGACTCGCCTTCCGCTCGAGCTTGGATCTCCTTGATTTCGGCCGCTGCACGATCCTTTGAAGGAATCACGGCTAGCCACATGTATCTGCTGAGATCGTCCACCAGGAGCAAGAAGTACTTGTTTCCCCTTGGTGTTGCCGGCGCAATTGGGCCGCACAGGTCACCGTGTACCAGCTCAAGGCACTGCTTTGCCCGAAATTCTGCCTGAGCCGGGAACGGGTTTCGCCGCTGCTTGCCGGCCTGGCACGCCTCGCACAGCTCCTCTACCTGCCCTATAACAGGCAAGCCGCGTACCAACTCCTCCCAAGCTAGCTTCCGGAGCGCTGCCATGTTGACGTGCCCGAACCGCTCGTGCCAGCGCCACGCCACCTCGTCGCCGCGACTGCGCACCGCCAAGCATCTTGTCTCTGCTATCTTGACGTGGAGAGTGTACAGTCTGTTGGCCGCCCGCTTCACCATTGCCAGCAGCCTTCCATCGGGTTCCCTGATCTGCATCACTCCGTCTTTGATATCAATCTTGTAGCCCCTTTCATCGAGCTGTCCTACACTTACAATGTTCGTAGTTAGTCGAGGGATGAAATAGACACCAGGGAACGATCGGAGCTCGCCGTTCTTGCAGGAGAAAGTGATGGTCCCCCGCCTTCTATCTGCGCCACGGAGTCATCGCCGAACCGCACGGTGCCGAGTACCGCTGTGTCCATCCTCGAGAATGCGGTCCTTGATCCGGACATGTGATTCGTCGCGCCAGTGTCCAGGACCCAGGACTCCGCCTCCCGATTCTTCTCTTCTCCGAGTTGAGTGAACACTTGCTGCTCCCAGATCTCGATCTGGGCGTGTGTCGTCGCCTCTGATTCGGAGCTGCCATGCCTCTGTTCCGCTCCCAACCCGACCGAAACAGACTGCGAGAGTGGAACATCAGTCAGTGGTGAGGTCGCCGGGGCTCCATCGGAAGATTGCACTTCAGATTTCAGCGGCGGGGAAATGGACGAGATTTTCGCGAGTAGGAGCGAGGCTTCTGCCTCATCTTGGACGGTATGGGCTTGCTCCTGTTTGGGCTTGGATCGGCATTCGCGAGCCCAGTGACCCATCTTCCCGCAACGCCGGCACTCGTCCCCAGTGGGTTTTGACTGCCCACCTGGTGATGAGTCTCCGCGTGCGCGCCCGCGTCCTCGTCTTCCTCCTCCGCGCCGTCCTGCTCTGCCTCTGCCACCGCTTGCACCGCCGCCGGAGTGGTTCTCCGTCTCGCGCTTCTTCCGTCGCGCGTCCCACTCCTCTTCCGTGAGGTACAGCTTTCCCTCATGTTGTAATGACGCCGGCGCTTCTTCGAACGCCTCCTCGGCCTCTTTCAAACGCCCGGTGAGATCGGCGACAGACATGGTCGAAATATCGAGCAATGTCTTAATCGCAATGGCGATCTGCTTGAACCGGGGTGGCAGGCTTCGGAGTATCTTTGCGACAACCTTGGCTTCCTCCACTTCTTCATCCATGGTGGCGAGTTGTGCCGCCATGTTGTTCAGGCGTAGCGCGAAGTCCTTGACTGTCTCGCCGTCCTCGAATACGGCGAGATCGAACTTTCGGCGAAGCTGCTGCGCCGTTGACTTCTTCACTCGATCATCTCCGACCCTCAAGGTCGCGATCGTGTCTCAGGCCTCCTTTGCCGTCTCCTTCTTGGCGATCGTTGGAATCATCTCTGGTGGCACCGCGCTGCACAAGGCGTCCAGCGCCATCATCTCCTCTTGCGGATCGGCGCCATCCTCGATGATGGTCCACAACGCTCTCGCCTTCAACTTCACCTTCATCAGGAGTGCCCACTCTGAGTAATTGGTCTTGATGAGGACAGGATACTTACTCCCACCGCTCACCTCACGAATCACCCGCTGGTACACCACACCATCTTTGGAGGTGCCGTCGTTGACCTTCTTCCCAGACATCTTCGATAGCCTCGCTCTGATACCACTTGTTAGAACCTCGCCGAAGATTCAACGCGCACGTTGCCGACGAGATTCACAGCTAAGCTATAAGATTACTCACACGAATTGAAGCTGCAAAAACTTTTTGGCTTGCTTTTCATTGTATAATTCTCTGCTTTTAAAGACAACTAAATGGAGAACAAAATGGAAAGAAAAGACTGCCTTCAATCAGGCCGATCACACAAGGTAACTAACCTAAACATGGTATGCTAAAAATACTGTACATGTGCTAAATTACTGGCAAGATTAATTAGCACGTTTGCTAATTAGTGGCAAGATTAATTTAGCACGTTTGCTAAATTAGTGGCAAGGATTTTGTGGCACGTTTTGC